>ML784571.1:57387-68712 GCA_009831015.1 Picea engelmannii | reverse complement strand
TTTGTGCATTGCTTTCTTTTGAAAATAATTTGCAGAGATGAAATATTATTTGCAAACCTATACACCCAGAGTGAAAAAATTCCAGTCAACAGATGATCCTATGAAACATAGGGTTATAACATGGGGCAATCTACACCTTTTCCCACTCCATACTCAACGTTTGTTAACTGGAGTTACGACCCTCGTTGAACTCTGCACATGCACTGTGCAATTCAATTCAAAGTTTTTCAGGCCATTAAAACCTCACAAACAATCCACAACATTTATAAGCCAATACGAACAAGAACAAAAGACGTTTCGATTCAAATAAGTTTTTTGATCTCTCGTTGGTCTCTGCAAATTCCGGGACTTTGAAACTTTGGAATCTCGGTCCACGAAGATCCAACAGTTAAATCTTCGTAACCAAAGTCACCCTTTCGCAACTCGCAATCTTGCGAGTTCGTGAGTCGAAGACCCTCGACTCATTTCCTCAAAACACCGATACCCGAGATGTGATACGAGTATGGCTCCCTCCTCGCTAGTGCCTGCTACGCATGACCATAGGCTAGGGCTAAGTGCTAGCACTTCTTTTCCAACTTGTGACTTCGCGAGTTGGAGTGTTGAGCCTTCGTGCTCCTCCTTTGCAAATTCCGAAATCGCGAATTACTTTGTTCTCCGGGCCCATAGCACAACTATCGCCCTACACCATGGTGGCACGTGGTACATTCAGGAGGGTCCACGTCACCTTCGGTGACATCTTCAGGTCCCACCACTCTCACCTATCTTCTCGACTCACTGGAACGTGGTACACAGTCATGCGCCCACGTCTATTCCAAGCAAGGAATCTAACGGTCAGATTCTCTCTTCAGATCAACGACGCAAATCTTTTCGGCAATTCAGGGTTTCGGGCATTGGGAGTTTGTGCACCCCACATCTCGAACTTCCATTGGCCGATATCCAAAAATCACTGTTTACTAAACTACCTAATCCAACGGTCAAGTTCTTCTCCCCATGATCTACGGTGTAGATCTTTTTGACATTTCGGGGTTTCGGGCATCGGGAGTTAATGCACCCCACATATTGAACCTCCATCTGCCAAAATCTTGAAATCTATAGTTTACTTCTTCACCGAATCGAATGGTCAACTACCTTCCTACAATCTACAATGTAGATCTTCTCGGGTTTTTTTTTTCTAGGTTTTCGGGAATTCACGTATCGCGATTCCCACACTCCTATGCAATTCAAAAAGGATTTAAGCTCTGCGCACACTCTCCAGACCTGAAGGTCACGAGGGTTCACCTTCCCTCTCGAGCAGATCCTAAGGTTATAACACTATTGGTGTTGAGACCTATCTCCCCGTGGCCATAGACCACACCATCTGCGGTTTCACATGCCGCTAAACCTCCTGAGCTTAAAAACTCATCAAGTAACTCCTTAACACTTTGAAGCAAACCAAGGTCTGAAATTGGCCTTCTAGACCCATTTTCCCTCGCACTCTCGGTCCAAATACCGCTCCACTGGCCCATCTAGGCTCAATGTTTAAACCTTGGCTCTGATACCAAACTGTAGCGCACCTTTTTTGCCTACCAAGGCTTAAACGCTCTTAAAATAAATCTATAACACCACTTTGTACATAACTCATACAGGTATTATATAATCCACATGCATTTAAACAAATATACACATTTAATCTCAGAGCAAAACATATTATTTACTGCTATAATTAACAATCAATAGCATTTCATATTAATTCATATACACAGAAAAAATCATGATAAAATAAGCAACAGAGTCATACAAAACATGATTAAAGAATAATCATATACTTTTCTTTTAACAATGGTAGAATCCACCAACCAAGTGCAGGCCTTCCATGAACCTCCCAGCCTTATACCACACTGCTCATCAGCTCAGCAGTGGGTCACCCTCGAGCTGGGACTAAGCTCCACCCCAAGGCAAGGAATCCTAGGCTAGGTTGAGGTTACAAGGAAAACAACATAGAAAATCTGGAAGGATTCTTCCCAAGATGCCATCTTACTCCCACTACTACCAAACTCTCATTCCCCACATGTCTATTCCACCCGGAAGTATACACCTTCACAAGCACAGTCCATCGGTGCTAACCTCCCTCTCTGGGTCTCAACAACAGGCCGGATCAGGAAGTCTCAGAGCCTGAAGCTGGTGCTGGACACTCTCTGCAAGAAACCTCTTCCAACAACAACCACCTCCCTCACCTAGAGAGATATCACACGCAGGCTCAATCACAACTTGCGTTGGCCATCAAGCCATGCGCAGTCCATCTCTGCGTGGTCACCATAGCCAACTAGAAATACAAACAAAGCCTCTCAAACAGGCCAAACAATTTCTTGAGGCCTCACGGTGATGGTTCACGGGAATGCATGATGAGTAATTCCCACAGGGGTCGATACGGACTCCACGGCTCAGAACGGAAGTGAAACTGGCTCTTCAAAAACAAACACAGGCTTCTCATCTCAGAGAATAGAGGTGTACATGGATTTATAGAGCCAAACATAGGATTTCCAACTGGTTCAACAATGTCGGAATGGTTCAGGGTCACGGCTTCGAGACCGATCCTCCACGCACGGGTTCGATCAGTTGAACAGAGGATGCACACAGACTATGAAAGTCAACACAGGATTTTCAACTCTCAGGAACGGACGAGGATATCTCTGCAGGGGTCGGGTCAGTCGTACTATCTAGGGCTTCGTACGCATTCAAGCAATTGGGTAGAATGGAGGAGGAACCCTTCTCACGGCTCATCCTGGTCATTTTATTCGCATGCGTCAGGGTTGACACTTGTCACCCATGGAACTCCATGCGTTCCACCAGCACGCATCACCTTCCTCATGGTTAGGAACTTAGGATAAAATATAAATTGCACATGTTCTTTTGGAATAATAATAAAATATTATTCCCAGGCTTAAGCCCCCTAGCCTAAACAATTAACCCCTTTTCCCACCTTCCAGCCCCTAATCCCTTGACTTCTCTATGGAAGATCAGTCCCCCTTCACTCATTCATCGTGGTCGGTCTGCACCTGGTGGTGTTTACAATTTTATTAAATGTTCTGCATACATACAAGTATAAAATCAGACCCTTGGCCTCCAACCCTTAGGCTCTCTGGCCTAGCAATCACATAAGCCCACCAACTTATACAAACTTGGCTCACCAGCCTATAACACATATTTACAATTCATTTCATACATCAGATTTACAATTGGGCTCGGCCTTGGGGACATTACAATCCCCCTCCCTTATTTTTGCACTATCCTCAGTGCAACTTTACACAACATTTGCAAGCTTTTCAAAAATTTTCAAAAAGATGCAGGTACTCTGCCCGCATAACATCTGCATGCTCCCATGTCGCGTCCTCAGGACTGTACCAGGTCCACTGGACCTTTACAAGATCTATAGCTCGATTCCAGAGCTGTTTGCTTTTCCTGTCCAATATGCACACATGATGCACTTGCAGGACACCTTCTGGTTTCACCTGAACCACATTCCAATCGATAACATGATTAGCATCATGTACATATTTCTTAAGCAGTGAAACATGAAACACATTATGTACAGTCATAGATGCAGATAATGCAAGCATGTATGCAACTGGCCAAATCCTTTCCAGGATCTCAAATGGCCCACAAAATCTTGCTACCAATTTGGCGCAACTTCCCAACCTCAGGGAACTTCTGTTAGTTTTCACTTTCAGGAAAACATGGTCACCCACTTTGAATTCTCTATGGGTTCTGTTACTGTCAACGTAACTTTTCTACCTATCCTAGGCAACTTTTAGATTCTGTTTAATTTTTATCATTTGATCTTCCATCTCTTTGAGAAGCTCAGGCCCAACTACTTCTCTGTCAACTTGATTATCCTAGCTCACTGGAGTGTTGCACTTTCTTCCATAAAGTGCTTCGAATGGGCTCATATTCAACGATGCATAATACCCATTATTGTAGGCGAATTCTACCAAATGCGGGTAGTCTTCCCACCTTGATGGTTTATCCATCACATACATTCTTAGTATGTCTTCTATTACCCTATTCACCCTCTCTATCTGACCATCAGACTCAGGATTATACGTTGTACTAAAGTTCAGATTCATTTTGAATCCTTTGAACAGTCCTTTCCAGAAATTCGAGGTGAATTTTGGGTCCCTATCAAACACAATTGTCTTAGGAATTTCGTGCAAGCGTGCAACTTCTTTTAAAAAGATATCAACAATATCAGCTGCCCTGTGGGTGGTTTTCAGTGGAATAAAATGGGCAGATTTAGTAAGCTTGTCCACCACCACCATGATTGAATCATGCTGCTTGCTTGTTCTAGGTAGTTCGGTGATAAAATCCATTGTTACCACGTTCCATTTCCATTCAGGAATGTGTAAAGGCTACAACAACCCTGTTGGGTGCCTATGCTCATCCTTAACCTTATGGCACTCCATACATCTGGCGATGTATTCAATGATTTCTTTCTTCATACCTGGTCAAAAATAATGTATTTTGACTGCTGCCACAGTCTTTTGATATCCAGGATGTCCAACATAAGCCACATTATGCATTTCTTTTAGAATTTCCAGCTTCAATTCTTGGACATTGGGTACATACACTCTGTTTTTATACAGAAGTAAGCCATCAATTCCCAAGGTGTAACTTTCCTTGGTCTGTGGTCTCTCACGCTGCTGTAGCTTTGCTACTAAACCTTTGTACTGCAAATCAACATTTGCAGCTTCCAAAATTCTTTCTTTAATCTCAGTCCTGTACATGCTAATGGCTGTAGCATGTAATTCGTGCACTTTTCTATTGAGTGCATCAACCACCTTATTTTCTTTCCCTTTGATATGCTTGATATCAAATTCATATTCGCACAAAAACTCCAGCCATCTGATTTTCCTGGCATTTAAAGTCGGCTGATCAAATAAATACTTCAGACCGTTATGGTCTGTTCTCAATTTGAATCTTTTTCCCAAGAGGTAATGTCTCCATTTCCTCAAGGCGTGGACGATTGTTGCTATCTCTAAATCATAAGTGGCATAATTCCTTTCATGCTCTTTCAGCTTTCAGGACTCATAACAAATTACAAATCCCTCTTGGTTGAGAACTCCTCCCAGCCCCTCCTTACACACATCGGTGCACACTACGTAATCCTTATTTGGATCTACAATATTCAGGATTGGAGTGCTGGTTAGAAGTTGCTTCAATCGCTAGAAGCCACTCTCACATTCTTCAGTCCACTAGAACTTCTTCTCCTTCCTTTGCAAGGAAGTGATAGGATGAGATATCTTTGAGAATCCAGCTATAAACCTTCTATAGTAGCCTGTCAAACCCATAAAAGATCTAACTTCTACCACATTCCTTGGCACTGACCATTCTCGAATGGCCTCAACCTTTTCAGGATCCACAACAATCCCTTCCTTTGATATAATGTGCCCCAAGTAATGAATCTTCCTTTGATAAAATGAGCACTTGCTCAGTTTTGGATACAACTGGTGTTCTCTCAACACCTGCAACACCATTCTCAGGTGTTGCTCATGTTCTTCCTCTGTCTTGGAATACACCAAGATATCGTCCAGGAAGACTATGACAAACTCATCCAAATAATCTCTGAACACTCCATTCATTAAGCACATGAAAACAACAGGTGCATTTGTCAGTCCAAACGGCACCACTCTGAATTCATAATGATCGTACCTTGTTCTAAAGGCGGTCTTGCTAATGTCCTCATCATTTATTCTCACTTGGTGATATCCAGATCTGAGATCTATTTTTGAAAATATATTCACATCCTTCAACTGATCAAAAAGATCATTGATCCTTGGCAGATGATACTTGTTCTTGACAGTTACCTTATTCAACTGTCGAAAATCAATGCACAGCCTCAACGTACCATCTTTCTTCTTCATGAATAGGACTGGGGCAGCCCACAGTGACACATGGGGGTGAATGTATCCCTTTTTTAGTAGCTCTTCGAGCTGCAATTGCAACTCTTTCAGCTCTGGCGTACTCATTCTATAAGGAGCCTTCGAGACTGGAGTTGCTCCAGGCATCAAATTTATAGAAAAATCGATGTCCCTCTTCGGAGGTAGTCCAGGTACTTCCTGAAATACGTCCTTGAACTCTTTGAGTACCTCGTGATCTTCCAGATTCGAGACTACATCTCGGGATGCTTCTTCCACCCGAGCTGCAAATAATTGACAGCCTTTCCGGTAACATTTCTTCAGCTGTATGGCTGAGATTTCCCTAACAGCCACGGCTCTGGGAATTCCTTGGACTGTTACCTGATTTGCCTCTTCGTTCAGGCATGTAAATCTCTTGTTATGGCAATCCATAAGGGCATGGTGTTGGTCCAACCAGTCCATCCCAATTAAGTAATCGTATGAGCATAAAGGCAAAATGTTCAATTCAGCCTTAGTGCTCATTCCTTTCATGTGTACTGAACAGGACTTAACCAATTCAGTGACCTTCCTTTTGGTTCCTGTGGATAACTGTACTAGCCAAGACTTTTCATGTTTTCTCCTTGATAAACGAAAACTTTCCACCACTCTAGGATCTATATAACTATGGCTAGCCCCTGAATCAATTAAAATAACAAGTGGTCGGTTGTTGATCGTACCTTCCACTTCAATCATGTGCGATTGAAATTCTGCTTGTTTGTTGTCCAGGGCTGCGTAGATCCTCGACATTCTGTTGCCCATATCCTCCACTGTTTCAGCTTGCTGAACAATATGTACAGTTCTCGCTTTACCATTTTTATGGGGACAATCTCTGTACTTGTGGTTTCCTTTACAACCCCAACACTGAATGGGTGTTTGTCTCTGTCTTTGTGCTCCCTCTTCAGTCATTCCCGGATTTCTAAAAAATGGTTGTCCCTTAATATTGTTTTTGAAAAAGGGAGGTCTGTTTCCCTTCTACCTCTGTTCTTCTTAAACTTCCTCTGATCATTCCAAGCCTTCCGAAGGATAGGCCTTTCTCCTTGTTGTTCATACAAGCATTTCGCCCTTCTTATTGTTTCTTCCATAGTCTTAGGATTGTCATATTGAATCTTGTCACCAATGGAAGGTGGTAGTCCACTCAGATATCTCTGAATCTTGACAACCTCATCTTTGATGAATGGAACATACTTCAGTAGTTCTAGAAAACTTCGTTCATACTCATCAATAATCATGCTGCCTAGTTTGAGTTCCAAGAACTCCTTCATTTTTCTATCATAGTATCTTTTAGTCAGGTATTTCTTCTCGAAATACCTCTTAAGTTCCTTCCAAGTGACCTCTTTCTCTCTGATGTGTTGCACCCGCACAAACTGATCCCACCACATGGATGCTTTTCCTTTCAGTTGGTACATTGCAATTCCAATTCTTCCTTTTGCATGGGTGGAATAATTCTACAGTTGGAAATATTTCCTCATGCCAAGTAACCATGTCTCAGCATCTTCCTCCTTCTTATGTTCTCCATTGAATGTTGGAGGCTTAGTCTTGTTCATCTCCCCTTTCAATTCATCCTTTCCAGATTTTTGGTGCTTTCTGGTAGGGGATGAGCTTCAACTACTGTGTGTTTCCTTACCAGAATGCTTCGGGGAGAGACGGTAATGTCTGCTACCACTCCTCGATCTTCTTCTCCTCTCAGGGGTTCTGACACTTCTTGATTTCTATTCTTTCCAGGCTCTTCAACATTTTTAAGTTGAATTCACCCTGCCGATCTCTGATTTTCATGAGCTTTCGGCTATCAGCTAGACAAGCCCGGGCATCTTTTTGCAATCTTTCGATGAGTTTCATCATATGTTCTTCCTTATCCGTCTCTTTTCTGTGCCCATTAGAGTTCGATCCTTCCACTTCCACATTGACATCCCTTCCTTCTTGTTCGTCCTCTGTTTCTGGGGCAATTTGCACCATTTCCCACTCCATACTCGATGTTGGTTAACTGGAGTTCCGACCCTCATTGAACTCTGCACACGCACTGTGAAATTCAATACAAAGTTTGTGAGGCCATTAAAACCTCACGAACAATCCACAACATTTATAAGCCAATACGAACAAGAACAAAAGACATTTCGATTCAAATAAGTTTTCTAAGCTCTCGTTCGGCTTTGCAAATTCTGGGACTTCGGAACTTCGGAATCTCGGTCCATGAAGATCCAATAGTTAAATCTTCGTAACCAAATTCACCCTTTCGCAACTCGCAATCTCACGAGTTCGTGAGTCAAAGACCCTTGACTAATTTCCTCCAAATGTCAATACCCGAGATGCAATACAAGTATGGCTCCCTCCTCGCTAGTGCCTGCTACGCATGACCGTAGGCTAAGGCTAAGTTCTATCACTTCCTCGCCAACTTGCGACTTCACGAGTTGGAGTGTTGAGCCTTCGTGCTCCTCCTTTGGGAATTCCGAAATCGCGAATTACTTTGTTCTTCGGGCCCACAACACAGTTGTCGCCCTACACCACAATGGCATGTGGTACATTCAGGAGGGTCCACGTCACCTTCAGTGACGTCTTCAGGTCCCACCACTCTCACCTGTCTTCTCGACTCACTGGCACGTGGTACACACTCATGCGCCCATGTCCATTCCAAGCAAGGAATCCAACAGTCAGATCCCCTCCTCAGATCAACGGCGTAGATCTTTTTGGCATTTCGGGGTTTTGGGCATCGAGAGTTCGTGCACCCCACATCTCGAACTTCCATGGGCCGAAATCTCGAAATCACTGTTTACTAAACTACCTAATCCAACGGTTAAGTTCTTCTCCCCATGATCTACGGTGTAGATCTTTTCAGCATTTCAGGGTTTTGGGCATCGGGAGTTCGTGCACCCCACATCTTGAACCTCCATCTGCCGAAATCCAGAAATCTACGGTTTACTCCTCCGCCGAATCGGACGGTCAACTACCTTCCTACGATCTACGGTGTAGATCTTCTTTGGNTTTGTTTGGTTTTAAGGTTTTCGGGAGTTTGTGTATCGCGATTCCCAAACTCCTGTGCAATTCAAAAAGGATTTAAACCCTGCACATACTCTCCAGATCTGATGGTCACGAGGGTTCACCTTCCCTCCCGAGTAGATCCTAAGGTTCTAACACTATTGGTGTGGAGACCTATCTCCCCGTGGCCATAGACCACACCAGTTGTGGTTTCACATGCCGCTAAACCTCCTGAGCTTAAAAACTCGTCAAGTAACTCCTTGAAACTTCGAAGCAAACCAAGGTCCGAAATTGGTCCAGACCCAATTTCCATCGCACTCTCGGTCCAAAGACCGCTCCACTGGCCCATCTAGGCTCAGTGTCGAAACCTTGGCTCTGATACCAAACTGTAGCACACCTTTTCTGCGTACCAAGGCTTAAACGCTCTTAAAAGAAATCTATAACACCACTTTGTACATAACTCATGCAGGTATTATATAATCCACATGTATTTAAGCAAATATACACATTTAAGCTCAGAGTAAAACATATTATTTACTGCTATAATTAACAATCAATAGCGTTTCATATTAATTCATGTACACAGCCGAAATCATGATAACATAAGCAACAGAGTCATACAAAACATGATTAAAGCATAATCAAATACTTATTTTTTAACAGTGGTAGAATCCACCAACCAAGTGCAGGCCTTCCATGAACCTCCCAGCCTTAGACTGCATTGCTCATCAGCTCAGTAGTGGGTCACCCCTGAGCTGGGACTAAGCTCCACCCCAAGGCAAGGAATCCTAGGCTAGGTTGAGGTTACAGGGAAAACAACACAGAAAATTTGGAAGGATTCTTTCCAAGATGCCATCTTACGCCCACTACTACCAGACTCTCATTCCCCACATGCCTGTTCCACCCGGGAGTATACACCTTCACAAGCATAGTCCATCAGTGCTAACCTCCCTCTCTGGGTCTCGACAACATGCAAGATCAGGAAGTCTCAAAGCCCAAAGCTGGTGCTGGACACTCTTTGCAAGAAACCTCTTCCAACAACAACCACCTCCCTCACCTAGAGAGAGATCACACACAGGCTCAATCACAACTTGCGCTGGCCATCAAGCCACACGTAGTCTAGCTCTGCGTGGTCACCATAGCCAACTGGAAATACAAACAGAACCTCTCAAACAGGCTCAACAATGGCTCGAGGCCTCACAGTGATGGTTCACGGGAATGCATGATGAGTAATTCCTGCAGGGGTCGACACAGACTCCATTGCTCAGAACGCACATGAAACCGACTTTTCAGAAACAAACACAGGGTTCTTGGCTCACAGAATAGAGGTGTACACGGATTTACAGAGCCAAACACAGGCTTTCCAACTGGTTCAACAATGGTGGAATGGTTCAGGGTCACGACTTCGGGATAGAGCCTCCACGCACAGGTTCGATCAGTCGGACAGAGGATGCACACAGACTATGAAAGTCAACACGAGATTTTCGACTCTTAGGAACAGACGAGGATTTCTCTGCAGGGGTCGATTCGGTCATACTATCCAGGGCTCTGTACGCGTTCAGGAAATCAGGTAGAATGGAGGAGGAACCCTTCTCACGGCTCATCCTGGTCGTTTTATTCGCATGGGTCAGGGTTGACACTTGTCACCCATGGAACTCCATGCGTTCCACCAGCACGCATCACCTTCCTCATGGTTAGGAACTTAGAATAAAATATAAATGGCACATGTTCTTTTGGAATAATAATAAAATAGTATTCCCAGGCTTAAGCCCCCTAGGCTAAACACTTAGCCCCTTTTCCCACCTTCCAGCCCCTAATCCCTTGTCTTCTCTGTGGAAGCTAAGTCCCCCTTCACTCATTCATCGTGGTCGGTCTGCACCTGGCGGTGTTTACAATTTATTAAATGTTCTGCATACATACAAGTACAAAATCAGGCCCTTGGCCTCCAACCCTTAGGCTCTCTAGCCTAAAAATCACATAAGCCCACCAACTTATACAAACTTGGCTCACCAGCCTATAACACATATTTACAATTCATTTCATACATCATATTTACAAGTGGGCTCGGCCTTGGGGACATTACAGTAAGGATGTACATTAGGTGACATTAGGTGACATAAGAGGAAGTTGCAAACAAGAGTGATGTCCTCTTATCGATTTGTGATATTGAGAGTTGGTTCTTGATTGCAGAATGAGAGAGTGGCTTTGTAGGCAGAGGAGGCACCTAGAACCTTAGTAGAGGTATGCAAAATCCCTAGCTAATGGATCTAGCTATGATAGGGACCAAAATGATAGGGAAATCAATCAAGAGTAACTTCGAGCTATTCTTTCCATAATAAGAAGAAAGTTTGAGGTAGTTAAAAAATCTTCTTTCTATGAGTCATGTATATTTGTTAAGATGCAGAAAATAAATACATAACAAAAC
>ML784571.1:3858-16596 GCA_009831015.1 Picea engelmannii | reverse complement strand
AAAACTGAGGGAAACGATATTGTTGACTACATCTCAGTTGCAACATGAACGGTTCTAACTCCTGAAGGGTTACAAAAGGGAACTCGTATACCTTTTTACGCCGAGTACGCAGGTGAGCAGCCAGGACCTTCAGATAGACGGAAACCTGGAGGAAACCACCATATGTGATGATTAGTAAACTCTTATACAAAGACAATGTAAGAAGAACATGATTTAGGTGCAAATGTCTATAAATACATCATACCAATGCTTTACTTAACTTTTGAACTCATGGCACATGATCCTTTCCTTGACGTTTTCCATCAAGATAGTTGTACAGGGCCATGGGTGAAAGAGACAATACATATTGATGGGTACCCTCGCATCATAACAGGGCCCATCATTAATGATATGTTTCAACTCTTAAAATGAATGATATAGCTATAGTAAAATACAATTCTTTACCGAATATTCTTTAATAATGGAAATACAGTAATCGATCAACATGAAAGTTCATTGTGTAGGTGAACAACAAGAATGTGTATTTTTAGGTGGAATAAAGCTTAATCCACCCATTCAAACCAGGAGTACCCTGACTATGAGTCTGGTCTACCCGAACCCCTTTTTCACATAATCACTTAGGTTAATAAAGTAAGCGTGGAGAATACTCCAGCGAAGATTTTTGGTAACTAACCCTGGAATAAATACTTCCCTCAAATTCACGAATACTCAGATATGAATTCTGGTTCACGACAAAGAGTTACAAAACCCTATATCCCGAACCTGGATAGGTAGGGATAACTGTCCTTCGCAGTAAATAGAAGAGAATCGTTGACAACCTCAAGGAAAAGGCCATTGCAACAGGGTTAAGGATGGATCTGAATGTAATGCAAGGAATTTTGACGAAAGAAGAATTCCACAGGAAGAAAATGAGGGAGAACACATAACGATAACTTAGCACGAACAAATTGTTCCAAAAAAATTATAATCTTTCTATTGAAATAACTCGGGTATTAATGTTTGAAGTTTAGAGAAGAACTTACCCGGAATGTAAGACATGTCGTCTGCAACCGGATGGAGGCAACCACCAGGGCCACAAATCGTCACCTCTAAACCCCCTCGACACACAGAGCCTCTCCAAAAGAAAAGAAAGAACTTGGAATGACAAGCCATGAACCCTCTCAAAACCTAAACAATGCCTTGTCACCTAGAATTAACTATGGATAGTGCGAAGGAAGGGTGAACCACGTGACTAGGGAAAGGTCGGCGTGACACTTCGAGTATAGAGCCAAACGATTTCAATATGACCAGTAGACTGCCTTAATGATGGTTGCAAAGCTTTTAATACCCTAACAGGGAATTCCTTTCCCATTTGAGGAATGTCGCTTCCATACCCCCTGTGATAGGTCTTAGGTAATGGTTGGATTCTCGTTGTCGTAGGACCACTAGTGACACAACATCGATCTTTCAATTTGACCAGCATTCGAGTTATGAGCCTTTAAATGACCAGGACTTGGAGGCTTGTGACAATAATTGGTCCTTAACCCGACCCTTGGCCAAGTTGGTAGGAACCAAAGAGATCTCCCTAGGAGAAAAATTTCGAGAACACTTGGGCGTGAGTATAGTATGGAAACCTTATGCCAAATAGGGTGAGTATAGTATGGATTGCATAAAGTTTACTATTAATCTTTTAGTCCCTACACTTAAAGTTTTTAGTTCTTTTTGCTAAAGCCTTGGGGATTTCCATTATAACCTTCCCACTCAAGGTAAGACGCATTGACATACTTCGAACAACATGTGGTAAGGAGAATTTAGGAGTTATCTAGTAAAATAAATTCTATGATAAAGTTCTATATGAGAGTTGTATAGTAGAATTCTTATCGCTAATGGATTCCTTTCTGCCAAGTAAATTGTGTAAACATTTTTTTTTTTGTATGGTATTATGAGGTTCATTACATATGGTATCAGAGAGAAAGTTACAACACTGGGCTTGAATAGGGCCACGTCAGTCACTTAAGTATATATTGTGATTTATGCAAAACTAATAAACCTTGTTGTTACAAACAGAAAGTCCTTTATGTTTTGTGTTAATTATGGCAGCTCGGAACGATGCAAAAATCAGGATGGAAGGAAATCCGGAGCAGAAACCTCCTGGAGATCCAAGACATAATAGTGACAGAAGCTCACCCATGGAAGTGTTGGAAACATTGAGGAATCTTATTGTTGAACTGCAGGTTTTCAAAGCGGACAACGAGAAACTGAAGAAAGCACAGCAAGAATAACAAGAGATAAAGGAATTCCTACTATGCAGTATAGTGACCAAGAAAAGCCCGAAGGATGATAATAACGATGAAGAAGTCAGCAAGAGAGCTTCCAAGAACTCAGGATCGGAAACAGAAAAATGAGACAGTTCGTCCAAAGATATACCTTCAGCTGAAGACAAAACTAAAATAGACAGAAAAAACAAACAAGTAGACCACCTTGAAGGAGAATTTAAAAATATCAAACCAACTACCTTCAATGGAGAATCGAAGACAGAAGAAGAGTTGAGGCATGGTTGTTGGACATCAAGAAATACTTCCAAATCTACAACTACTCCAGTAATATGAAGGTCGGAATGGCCATCTACAATCTGAAAGGGAAGGCCAACATTTGGTGGCAAGACCTGAAATTGGCCAAGGGCCTAAAGGAGAAACAGTTGGAATGGTCCGACTTTAAGAAGTATTTCAAGAAATAATACCTTTCTGAAAGCTACTATGAAAGGAAAACAAAAGAATTTTAGGAACTAAGACATGGACAGATGACAATGGAAGACCTTATAAATAAATTCGTGGAACTCTTAAGGTTCGTACCTTACATCCGAGAAGATAAGGTAAAAATCTAGTGATTCTTAAACTGTTTACCGTAGTGCTATAGGGACATAATTGAATTTGACAACCCCAAATCATTGAGTGAAGTGTTCAAGAAAGCACGAATGTGCTACGATCAATAAAAACAGTGGGAAAAGTTTCCCAAAGCCAGGAAGGATAAGAAACAAGAACGGACGAATCAACGAAAGAAGGGATACCAGCTAGATCCTTATTGGAACGCAACAAAAAGATTCCCAAGGAAATATTTTCATGCAAACCATCCATGCACACAAGGAGGCGGTAAGTCGGTAAACCTGAGAAAAAATAAATTCGGGGATAATCCTCGGGAACCATTAAAGTGTTGGGAATGTGGGAAACCTCATCTCAGGAGGAACTGCCCACGTTTAAGCACGACAAACATAACTGTTGTTCATAATCTATAGGAAGCTTCGACGGTGGGTGATGTAGGCAGAAGCCTGCATCGGATTAATGCATCCATTGACGATCAACAAGCTGACCACCAGTCCTCTGTGGTGGAAATCAAAGGTAAAATCAATAACACCCGAATTTATGTTTTAATTGATCCCGGAGCTATGTTAAGTTATATCACTCCTGAAGTAGTAGAGACAAATAAACTTAAGAGGATGAAACACTCAAAATCATGGCTGGTATAGTTAGCAATACGAACTAAAAGGAAAGTGGTTGACTTTGTTTCTGATTTTGAATTTAACTTAGATGGTCAAAACATAAAAACAAATCTGAATATTCTACTACTAGGATCCTATGATATGATAATGATAATGGATTGGTTGGAAAAACACAAAGAAGTTCTAGATTGTTATATAAAGACACTTAACTATAAAGATGATTGTGACAATACTAGAACAACCCAAGGTATACTAAAACCAGTATCAATTAGACCAGTCACAGCGATGCAATTCAAGAAATGTATGAGAAAGGGGTGTCAAGTTTACGCCATCCAAATAATGAATCTGTTAGAAAAAGAAGATAAGCCGAAACTAGAAGATTTTGCTGTCCTATGTGAGTTTAGAGACATGTTTGCTGATGAGATACCTGAATTACCTCCTAGAAGGGAAATAAACTTCTCCATAGAGCTACTTCCTGGATCAGGCCCTATCTTGAAAGCACCTTATCGAATGAGTTTACCTGAATTGACAGAACTAAAGATACAACTGCAGGAATTGTTGGACAAAAAGTATATCAGACCCAGTGTTTCACCATGGGGAGCACCGGTCCTCTTTGTGAAAAAGAAAGATGGTACTCTAAAACTATGTATCAACTATATACAATTGAATAAAATGACTATTAAGAACAAGTACCCCTTACCTAGGATAACTGACCTATTCGATCAAGTAGGCGGGGCCAAAATATTTTCAAAATTGGATTTACAATCTAGTTACCATCAAGTCAGGATAAAAGATGAGGACATAAGAAAAACAACCTTTCGAACAAGATATGGACACTATGAATTCGTAGTCATACCTTTCAGACTCACTAACGCACCAACCACATTTATGTGCATGATGAACAGTGTTTTCAGTCAGTACTTAGACAAATTCGTACTAGTATTTATCGACGATATTCTGGTGTATTCTAAAATGAAGGAACAACATGAAGAAAACTTAAGAATCGTTCTGCAAACTTTAAGGAAGCACCAACTTTATGCTAAATTCAATAAGTGCAATTTTTACCAGAAGAAGATACAATACCTAGGACATATAATATCTACAGAAGGCATTGCAGTTGACCCTGAGAAAGTAAGAGCCATTATAGAATGGTTGGTACCAAAAGATGTAGCAGACATTTGGTCATTCATAGGAATCATCGTATACCATCGCAGATTCATAAAAGGATTTTCCAAAATAGCTTACCCTATCATGTCATTAGAAAAGAAAGGGACCAAGTTTAACTGGTCACATAAATGCCAAGACAGTTTTAACAAGCTAAAGGAATTATTGACAACGACACTCATATTGAAGGTAGCAGACCCAGATAAAGATTTTACCGTATGTGTTGATGCAAGTAAAGAAGGACTAGGTGGTGTCATAACTTAGGAAGGACACCTGATTTGTTATGAGTTCCGGAAATTAAAAGAACATGAATGAAATTATGTTACTCATGACCTGGAATTGGCAGTGGTAATACTTCCCTTACAAATGTGGCAACATTACATAATGGGTAGAATTTTTTTACTATTGATGGATAATAGTGGCCCGAAATATCTGTTTAGCCAACCAGAGCTTAATGCGCGGCAAGCAAGATGGCTAGCATTCTTGAGCGAATTCGACTTCGAAGTCAGACATATCAAGGGTAGAGAAAATAAGGTAGAAGACGCTCTAAGCATAAGAGTCCATGGGTTATTTGAAATAAGTATAAACAGGGCAAATGGTGATCTGGAACAAAGAATAAGGACGACAGGTATTAACGACAAAAATTACACTAAGATAATGGCAGAATTACAAAATAGTACCGCAAACTTAGAGAAACCAGATCTAAGTATCGACAAGGAGGGACTACTACGATTTAAAAACAAACTTTACATACCAGATCCAACATAATTAAAGTTAATAGTCTTGGACGAAGTGCATAAGAAACCGTATTCTGGCCATCCAGGATACCAGAAAACGATAACGACACTTATAAGACTATTTTACTAGAACAACAGAATACTTGGCTAGGTGCCATGATACTCAGTAGGTTAAGGCCGAACACCAGCATACGGTCGACCTATTACAACCATTACCAGTACCATAATGGAAATGGGAGACCATATTGCTGGACTTTATAATAGGTTTGCCAAAAACTCAGAAACATAATGATTCTATTATGGTTGTAATCGATAAACTCAGTAAGTCCACACACTTTATTCCTGTAAAGTCTACTTTTAAAGATATAAACATTGCTGAAATATTTATGAAAGAAATTTTTAGACTGCATGGTATTCCTAAAATGGTGATTTCAGATAGAGATGTAAAATTCACATCCTCTTTTTGGAATGAATTGTTTGCAGGGCTAAATACTAATTTGAATTTTAGTACGAGTTATCACCCACAAATGGATGGACAGACCAAAAGGACAAACCAAATCGTAGAGGATATGCTCCACATGTACGTAAGAACAAAACCAATCAAGTGGGAAGACTATCTACATGTAACACACCCACTACCATAATCAAAATTTTCATTACTTTCTACAGAATCAGAGGCCCCAGAATATCTACGGAGGCCTAGCATAAGTTAGCTCTTTCTCTGTCTACTCCCATGTGATCGTGGGTCATGACCACAGGTCAAATAACCATGGCACCTCTCAGTAATTCATGACTCGACGCTAAAAGAATGTCGAATCATTCGACTTTGCAACCGTCGAACCCTGACAGGGCTAGCGACTGGCCAATAGGGACGAATCCCAACAGGGTTAGCAAATGGCCAATAGGAACGGGCCCTATCGCACAGTTGAGTGGAGTATAGGTGGGAAGAGGGAAGCATGAAACGAAGGATGATATGATAGGAGACGGGTACCACTTCACATGCCACACCATTCCGGACCCCCCCCCCATTAAAGGCAGAATGGCAAGGGGGGTTCAGAATTCGCCTGAATGTCATTGATCAAGGCGAATAAAGCCTGACCGTTCAAGAGTTGTGCATTCGATTCCGAACCCCCCCCCTCACCACTAAAGGTAGAACAACAAGGGGGCTCTGGAATGAAGCCTCAGTCGTATATCTGGGTAGGTGGACTCTGGCCATCCAGATCTTCTCGCCACTTACCCTAAGGCGCATTCGTGCCCCAACTTAAAGTCGACATCTCTTCCTCACATATGACGGTCATTATAGACCCTGAGATCCTCTGAAAGAATCTCGTCCGTTCATCGGGACTTAGCATCACGAGAGTCCGAACTCTCAACCATGGGACTCCCAAATTCTCGATCCCCGGTTTCCCGATGTGGTTAATCACTCGGGGTTTCCACCATGGAAAGTCTCGATCTCTCATCACCAGAACTCTCGAGTTCGTGATTCTCGATTTCCCAAAATGGGAAATCTTGCAACACGTGGCCTCCTTAAATCAGACAGTCCAGATCTATCTCGGGGTTTCCACCATGGAAAGCCCCGATCTCTCATCACCAGAACTCTCGAGTTCGCGATTCTCGATTTCCCGAAATGGAAAATCTCACGACACGTGGCCTCCTTAAATCGGATGGTCCAAATCTATCTCATGGTTTCCACCATGGAAAATCCTGATCTCTCATCACCAAAATTCCCGAGTTCGCGATTCCCGATTTCCCGAAATGGGAAATCTCACGACACGTGGCCTTCGTTACTTGGACGATCCAGATCTATCTCGGGGTTTCCACCATGGAAAGTCTCAATCTCTCATCACCAGAACTCCTGAGTTCGCGATTCCCGATTTCCCGAAATGAGAAATCTCACGACACGTGGCCTCCTTAAATTGGACGGTCTGGATCTATATCGGGGTTTCCACCATGGAAAGTCCCGATCTCTCATCACCAGAACTCCCAAGTTTGTGATTCCCGATTTTTTGAAATGGGAAATCTCACGACACATGGCCTTCGTTACTCGGACGGTCCAGATCTATCTCGGGGTTTTCACCCCTATTCACTGGGGGTTTAACCCTCAGGTATCTCCTGATAGATCCAATGACTGTCGGGTTTTCCAGCCGAGATCTGACAGCTCAGACAGGTTCCTGACTTGTGTGCTCTCCCACGACTCCCTGGACGTGGAAAGATCAACGATCTGGATGCTCTCATGGACCTTGGGGATCTACAGTCCCGACCTCTTCGCTACCCACGAAGACACATAAATTCACAGGGGTAAGGCACTTAACATCCTACTTTCTCCTACCAAATCTAACGATCATGAGCGACCACGGATTTCTTGATGAGATCTCGTCCGTTGATCAACACCTATCAAGGTTAAGGGACTTATCTTTCCATCTTCTTCTTCTTATTTGATGGTCGTGAGTGATCACAGATCTCCCGACGTGATCTCATCCATCGATTCGATACTTATTATGGATTTCATACGGCCTTGCGCCTTCACGTCCTCCTTCCGGGTTCTTGATGGTTTTTTCAAGAAGGGTATCTCTATGGGGAGGTTTACCCAGGGTACTATCTGAGGTAGATAAGGGTATCTCTCTCTTGAGAACCAGGCGTGAAGTCTGAATTAGATCAATATGCATATAAATAACTATTTAAAAGAACATAAGCCACACGTAGTCTTTCCATTATAAACATACAACTACCAATACTGATCAAAACATCATACACACATTCTTATACTGAAATTATTCACAATTTCACAGCTTATGAGCATAATTGTTAGAATACATATATTTCAAGATGCCAAAGGCAAAATACTTATAAGAAAGTAACACTAGGGGTTATACAACTGCCGAGAGGGGTGCTCGTTTCCATCCAACCGTAGGCTCAACGACTCCCAACGGATTTACCACTAGCCACCCCCGACCTGAGACCACGATGCTATGAGACTGGGTCTCTGTTTGCCAGTGACCAGGAGTGAAGGTTACTCTCCTTCCTCTCTGCTATCACTCACTATGCATATCGCCAGAGTTCTCTTTCTCCCCTCGCGTCTACCCTCAATCGCTTCTCCCCCATGCCTTATCCTCTTGCGAGGTTGCATGTGACACGATTTCCCTCGCGCTGGTCAGGCCTGATGGCTCTACAGATGGGCAGTTCTCCTCCCCATCCCTCATTAATTCTTGAGGAGCCATCTACCTACCAGCCCGTGAGACATTTAATTCGGGGCCAGCAAGCCGCTTTTGGTTCTTCGGGCCAGTGAAGTCCAAATATGGTATTGATTTTTGGTGGAAGTTAACGCCACCTTTCCAGGTGCCTTCCACTGCCTTTCTTCAACCATCATGGTCTCTTTTCCAGCATATCCCCTCTCAACAGTCCTACAATATAAATTCATAATATTATTCACATTCATTGACCTTTTCCACAAGGTCCATTCACATCACACATTCTCATTTCCAAGTTTTGCCATAGTTCTTGGCCAGTCTAGTTATTTTTACAAACTGGGGGAAACAGGGTGTTATAATTCCCTCCCCCTTAAAGGAACATTGTCCTCGATGTTCTATCTATTAACATGTTATGCATGTACAGATGTAAAAAAAATTGGATATCCCTGTTTCATGGCATCCTCCATTTTCCATGTAGCCTCATCTGGGCCAAAATGTTTCCACTGCACCTTGACTTGTGCAATGGTTCGATTCTAGAGCGGGGTTTCCTTTCTGCCCAATATGCATTGGGGTTCTAGTAGAAATTCTGTCTTCGGTTCCACCTGGATCATAGACCAGTCAATTATATGATTAGCATCATATACATATTTCTTTAATAATGAAACATGAAAAACATTATATGCTTTTACTGTGGGAGGAAGTGCTAGCCGATAGGCTACAGGTCCCACTCTATCTAGAACCTCAAAGGGTCCACAATACCAGGGTKCCAKCTTGGCACAAGCTCCSATTTTTAGGGAACTCTTCCTGGGCCTAACTCTTAGATATACATGATCTCCCGTTTTGAGCTCTCTTAGATTTCTCTTTTGGTCAGCATAACTTTTCTGTCGGTTCTGAGCGACCTTTAGATTTTGTTTTATTTGAGTCACTTGCTGTTTCATTTATTTCAACATGTTGGGTCCAAAAGAAATCCTATTTACAGGATTACTCCAGCTGACTGGAGTATTACACGGCCTACCATAGAGGACCTTGAAGGGACTCATCTTTAAGGATGCTTGGTAGCCGTTGTTCTAGGCGAATTCTACCAATGGCAGGTAGTCTTCCCATTTCCTGGGTTGATGCATTACATGCATCCTTAACATATCCTCTAATATTTGATTCACTCTTTCTGTCTGTCCGCTGATTTGAGGGTGATAGGCAGTGCTAAACAACAATTTGGTTTCTAAACCAGCCATCAGTGATTTCCAAAAATTGGAAGTAAATTTTGTGTCTCTGTCAGACACTATCTCTTTTGGCATACCGTGCAGTCTGAATACCTCTTTCATGAATACCTGAGCGATATCTATCACCTTGCAGGTTGATTTGACGGGGATGGAATGAGAAGACTTGCTCAGTTTATCCACCACTACCATAATGGCGTCATTTTGTTTGGTTGAAGTTGGCAATCCAGTGATAAAACCCATGGAGATGGTTTCTCATTTCCATTTTGGGATGGGTAAAGGTTGCAATAGTCCTGTTGGGTGTCGATGTTATGCTTTAACCTGTTGGCACTCTATGCATCGGGCCAAATATTTGGCTGTGTCTTTCTTCAATCCAGGCCAATAAAATTGTTTCCAGGTGGCAGTGATCATTTTCTGGTATCCCGGGTGACCAATATATGGTATTTTATGTAGTTCATCCATAATGAACCTCTTCAAGTCGTCACAATTTGGAACATACAATTTATCTTTGTAAGTGAGCAGACCTCCTTCGGTCATCTGGTAGCCTTCATATTTTACTCCAAAGGGTTCTTGCTGTAGGTACAGGGTGACGGTCTGAATGAAGGGATATGTCTCTTGTGCATTTCTGACTCTGTTCTTGACATCTGTCTCGTAGGTACTCACCGCTACTAGGTGAATTGTTTTCATGCTTCTGCTAAGGGCATCGACCACCCTATTTTCTTTCCCTTTAATATGTTTGATTTCAAAATCAAATTCACTAAGGAGGGCCATCCATCTAGCTTGTCTGGCATTGAGTTTTGGTTGGTCAAACACATATCACAATCTACAGTGATCTGTCATAAGTACAAATTTTTTTCCGAAGAGGTAAGGCCTCCACATTTTCAAGGCATGCACTATGGCAGCCAGTTCTAGATCATGAGTCACATAGTTGACTTCATGTTCATTCAATTTTCGGGATTCATAGCACATCACACTTCCTTTCTACATAAGGACTCCTCCGAGCCCTTCCTTACAAGCATCTGTGCACACAAGGAAGTCAGCTTCTGGGTCAACGATTTTCAACACGGGTGCATGGGTCAGTAGATGTTTCAGAGTTTGGAATCTTTCTTCACATTTCTGTGTCCATAAGAATTTTGTCCCCTTCTTCTGGAGGGCAGTGATTGGAAAACCAATCTTGGAGAATCCTTTTATAAATCTCCTATAGTATCCTGCTAATCCCATAAAGGATCTGATGTATGAAACATCCTTCGGGGAAGGCCATTCCTTGATAGACCTGATCTTGTCAGTATCTACTGCTACCCCTTCCTTGAACAGAACATGTCCCAAGTAATGTATTTGCTTCTGAAAGAAGTCACATTTGTTGAATTTAGCATAGAGTTGATGCTCTCTTAGCACTTGTAGCACAAGTCTAAGATGCTCTTCATGTTCTTCTCTATTCTTAGAGTAGATTAATATGTCATCAATAAAAACTAGTACAAATTTATCTAAAAATTTACTGAGTACATTGTTCATTAAGCACATGAAAGTGGCAGGGGCATTGGTTAACTCAAATGGCACTACCACATACTCATAGTGACCATACCGTGTCCGAAAAGCAGTTTTATGGATGTCTTCACCCTTGATTCGGACTTGATGGTATCCTGACCTCAGGTCAATCTTTGAGAAAATAGACGCACCTCCCAACTAATCGAATAGATCATCGATCCTGGGCAAGGGGTACTTGTTCTTTATGGTTACTTTATTGAGTTGTCTATAATCTATACACAGTCTAAGGGTGTCATCCTTCTTTTTCACAAACATGACTGGTGCTCCCCATGGGGACATGCTGGGTCGAATATAACCCTTATCCATCATTTCTTTCAATTGCAATTTGAGTTCCACTAACTCAGTTGTGCTCATCCGGTAGAGTGTCCTAGACACCGGCACCATTCCTGGTGCAGGTTCTATTGAGAAGTCAATGTCTCTTCTCAGAGGTAGACCCAGTACCTCTTCCGGAAACACATCTCTATATTCTTTCAGGATAGAGTGATCATCAGGGCTTGGTTTATCACCTTTGATTGTTTTCAACACTTGTATTGCATATGTTGGGGTCTTATAATTATAGGCGGCTCGATTCTTCGACTGTTGATTTGGCGTTTCTCTCATGATGACGAAGTATGGCTTGGTTGATCCCGTTCCCTCCCTCCATTCTTTTGGCTCAATCCCCCATCACCCTGTTGCATCCTTCATACACACTGCGCCCTCTCCCCCTTGTCTTTTGTCAGCCTCCATTATCCTGCCACCTTCACCTGTCCATAAGCAAACAGAGTTAGGATAAACAAGAATAACAATAAAGTTAGTATAGGTTAAAATTGATTAATAAACAACTAGTTTAATAATTGATTAATTATTAATTAAGTTAAAAAATCTAGGTTAGTAATTAGTTAGTAACTAGGTTAGTTTTAATTAAATAAAAACAAATCATAAAAAATTAAAAAGTTAAATTAAAAACATGTAATAATTTAAAAAACAAATAATAAAAAACAAAACATAATGTAAAACATAAAATATAATAAACATATATTAAAACATTACATAATATAATATAAAATAAATTACATTAAAAACAAAAAACACATTAACATAGAACGTGACACATAAAACACATAAATAAATAAAAATATTAAAAAACAATTAAAAACTAAAACAAAACAAAAATGAATTAATCCTAAGTCTACCCCACTCACCCCCACCTCACGCCACACTCCACTCCCCATCCCCCTTACATCACACTCCACTCACTCCCCTCACACCTCACCCCTACGTCACCCTACACTCCCACCATAACTCCCACCTACACCTAAATCCAATGCATTTTCATACCCCCGTACCCTCCATCATATACCAAACTTTAAAATCCACACACCATATTTTTTCCGGACCCCCCCTCACCTTTCGGATTTTAACAAGAGGGGGGG
>ML784570.1:335137-355187 GCA_009831015.1 Picea engelmannii | reverse complement strand
TTTTCTCAATTTTATCAAATCTCCAAATTTTTGTATACATCTTTACCAAAATTTTAAATTATGGCATCAAATTTTGTTAAGGTTTCGACGTGGTGAAGTTTCTAATTCCTTATTCTTTTCAATAGTACCTAAAATGTCAATCTTTCTTTTGGTATACAAAACCAAATCTAAGTTCTTTCATATAAAGTTAATATAAATTATATTATTCTAAAATTTATTTATATAATTTTAAAATAATATTTTTATATTAAAAGATCAATAATATATTAAAAATAAAGCTTTATCATTTAAACAAACGCCAGGTCGTAACTAGGTCTCCAAGTCATATTATTAAAAATAAAGCTTTATCATTTAAAAAAACCCTAGGTCATACCTAGTTCTCCAAGTCATATTTATACAACGAAAAAACCAAGTCTCCAAGTCATATTATTAAAAATAAAGCTTTACCATTTAAACAAACCCTAGGTTGTACCTAGTTCTCCAAGTCATATTTATATAGCTAAAAAACCAAGTCTCCAAGTCATATTATAAAAATAAAGCTTTATCATTTAAACAAACCATGGGTCATACCTAGTTCTCCAAGTCATATTTATACAGCTAAAAAACCAAGTGTCAAGCTCGAGCACACACTCTTGCGTCAAGTATTTTTTATGTAAAACGTATTGGGCCAATTACCATTTGAACCCAATCCCCAAGCATACTATCCAACCAAAGCCACTTGGCATGGATGATGGGCACTCTGTGCTTTGGCATTTTAAGTTTTGTGTATGGGACTTCATCCCACATGCATTAGAAAAATTAAATATAATGCACTTGTATTCATCGAGCTTACTAAATTTTAGTCCACGCATAGTTCACAAACCTTGCTACCTCTTGGACTCTCTCCTTGATATGTGACACATCACCTTGCAAGGACAAGATTTAAGGGAGATTGATAATAAGTGGAGCTTTTTGAGGGAGAAGAATCAGCTAGTCGAGGATTTGTTCTAGATTTGAGGTAGATTACTAGGAAACAGTTGTAAACAGTTCCAAATATGAATCCAAGAAGCAAGCATTCAGGAGGGGATCGTGACAAATAAAGGAGACAGCTGAAAACATTAGTAGTTTTTGGCTTCTCGAGATCCTTTTGGGATAAGAAGTAATTAAAGCCTTTTGAATAAAAATATTATTGCAGACGAGGTCATGTATAAATATGACTTGGAGAGCATTTTAGCTAAGTTATGTGTTTTCTATGCTTTGTTTACATGTTCTCATTAACCCATTTTTCTTCTGGTCAATTAATTCATTTAGGTTGTAGCAGTCACAATTGAGTACAACCTCTACAGTGACTGAATTTAAAAAGCAATTATTTGATAATGTCTTTTCCTCTGTTTTGCTGTGAGGAAAACAAGACCCATACTCATATATGTTTTCTTAATTTATGAAGGTTAAATGCAGCCTGGGTGAGTTTAATGTTTTTCTTCAATTGAGTAGGAAGTCAGATTTTTTATGCCTCGACACTTGGCTCCCTAGTCAGTTTTGCCTCAGGTCTTCTACCCATGCTTATGATTTTGAAGGATTTAGCAGACAAGGTCATGCCTCTTTGGTTCTGATGTTGAGTTATTGAAAGGGCTTGTTTATTCAAAACCAGAAGCTTCCAAGGGTTGATCAAACAATCATTTTTATGTTCTTGAAAATGTGTTAGGCTTGCCTCTATTGCAGCCTAGAGTCAAATCTAGCGACAACATTTTTTGGCACCATTGCCAGGGACGGTTTTGAAGGTCTCTATCTTCCCTGGGTCTACGAAAAAGCTTAGATATATTTCTGGATGGTGAACAAGAAATAGGCATCAAACATTGGTTGCAATTATTCACTTGAAAACTCCTTGGTTCGAAGAATCCATATGATTCACTAGCAACTCCTTGGTTCGAATAATCCATATGATTCATTGATGACTCTGTTAATGATTGCAGCTATAGGATGCATCATCTAGCCTACAACCTGTGAGATGTGGAATATAGCAGCTATGTGAAGTCTTACTCTCAGCTTACAAACCTGAGAGAAAGCCCCTAATAAAGGGTTCATGGTTCCAGCCTAGGACAAAGGCTAGGCATGTATATGGCATCCTCCATGACGTGAGAGAGAAGAACTCCAGATGATTATCCGATGTAAGAGTGATCTGTTGAGTTAGGGAAATCCCAAAAATCACTGGACACATCATCATGAGAATAAGAACGAAGATGACATGATGGCCTCCTTTGAACAACAACAGAGTTGATGAGAAGACTCCATATGATCCTCATGTTGGTGACAATGGGAAAGCAGATCTGTAGAGCAGACGTGACTATGGATGAGCATATGTGCACATGCGAGGACCTAGTTCATCTGTGTAATGCAGTGACTAGGGATGGATGTGGCCCCTAGTGGATGAGCACTAGTGGGTGTATCAGATCCTTTGCTATATATATATTGTTCAAGAGTCAAACCTACCTGTAACCCTAGTTATTATGTAAAGGGTACAGGTCGGCCCTATATTAATATGATTAATATGAAGAAGATAATTAATAATGAAAATATTAATTATAATAATAAATTTAATAATAAAGTGTGTTTGACTTAGAGAGGTCGGCCTTGTTGTGCCAATGAGATGCCCTTGTAGATTAGTCAAAGTCTAATATAAGTAGGAGATGATTATCCATTGTAGAACCATATCCTTCACACATATGTTTTGGAAATTTCAACAAGTACTTCTCTTTGGCAAAGGTGTGCACCTCTCTTGGGCACTAGGGTTTCTAGAGCTTAAGCACCCTCTTGTGTGCTAAGTCATTTTTGGTGGTGAAAGGTCTTTCTCTTGAAGAATATAGCAAAGGATTTGGCTAGGGTTTTCTCCCTTGTTTGAGAAGGGTTTCCCAAGATATATCTTGTGTTCTTGTGCATGGTGACTCTTCTTGTGATCTTGGTTACTGCAGCATTTATGGTTATGGCTATTTGATAAAATGGAATGAACTTCATGCTTAACCTAAATGCTATGAAAAATTAACAGACTCCACTGGTATTCAAATGTCAAGTTCATTCAATGATCGAATCACTGCAAGGTTTGGTCCTTTGAATTTTTCTATTGTTCTTGGTTTTCCAAATGATGTTCGAGACATTAAAGTTTGGGAAGATATTCTTCCTAATTTTAGAGAGGATAAAGATGACAATCCTGCAGAACATTTGTTTAAGTTTCATAATCTTATGGATCAATTGGATATTGATCATGAATATGTCCTCATGAAATTGTTCATGTTTTCTCTGAGAGGAAATGTTTTTTATGTATATGTGGAAAAATATGATTTTTAGCTCTGGGAATTGAAAAAAGGGACTTCAAGTCTGCATAGGGAAATGGAAAAAGGCCTTCTGAGAAAGTTGCATGGGGTGAGACAAATATTGCTATAATGTATGTCCCCTAATGTGTGAGGTCAGAGGAGTATTTGTGACGACCAAAATACATTATAATTCCCATAACTGGAGTAATGGAGACCAAAATAGACAAACTAGTTGCTCATAAAAATATTACAATCCATAATGACTTTGTACACATGGATGCCAATTTGAATTACACTGTAGATCCATGTAGAAATATACCAAATAGTTTTTCATGGACATGAATAGGCAATACAAAGGTAGATACATGCCATAGGTTGTCTAGTCATGAACAAGGCCCAATGAAAACCAGTCTCAAAAATTAATCTGAAGATATCTATATACAATTGAGTACAATCTGATCTCCCGTGATCATTGAAGTCATATAGGTATTGGTCCAATGAATAATAGAAACAACTCGGGAAAGATGTGACTATGAACTGATGTCTTAAAGTCTTCTACACGATTTGCCAAAGGTGCAAGTCTACATCATGTGAATAAAGGAGTTGAGGTCGAACACAATGAGACTTCATTTGATTACCAGTTAGTAAGGTATACCATTAACAAACGCGAGACAACCTACCGATAATGAAAGTAGGTATCAAGGCATTGAGTACATTATTACAAGTGTGAATAAAGGAGTTTAGGTCGAACACTTGAAAAATCCATCGATCAGGAGACATTGATGTATTCCCAATTGTCGATGGTGAGAGGACCTTCCACTGATGACCTCAAGGTACTCATAAGACCCTAGGCCTCGTTTCCAGAATAGATGAGATGAAGTCAATGGAAGGAGACCAATGCAAGAGCATCGTTGGAAAGCACGCGGAGTAGGACCCATCAACGTCTCCGAATCTGTACGGGAGCTCAACGCTGGAAGCTACGAAAGATATTTTGAAGCCCGCCTTAACTCAACACCGGAAAAATATTTTGAGGCACGATTGAGTAATCACGAGCGAAGTGGAAAGTTCCACTCCAGCTCTGGAATGAAACTGCACTAAAATAGTCGTAGGATAGGTTGTAATGTAGACAAGTAGCCAGGGGAAACCCTAATATCCCTTTGAGATAAATAGAGGTTGTGTACGCCCAAATGAGTCTGGCTGTAGATTAGATAATTGCAAGTTAGATAGTTTCAAGTTAGTAGGAGATTTATGCGTTTTGAGTTTTAGTTTTTTATTACAATTGTAGCCATTTTCACTTTGGAATATAACAGAAGAAAATTGATCCAATGCATGGTGTGGACATTGTTTTGCAGTTCTATGTTATTGTGCTTTCATGAATGAATGAATGAATTTCGTTATGAGTAGAAGGAAATGTGAATGTTAGGATAAGTTTCAATTGTTTCTCTTCTGTCAAGTGGTGCAAGGTGTGCACACAGAACGCAATGAGTGCGTTGATGGAATCTGTCTCGGTTCCGAAGCTCATAAGAGATAGCACGAAACTTTCCCTTTGCAAGGAGTGCAAAGAGACTGGTGCAAGGCATGCACAATCCCCCGCAAGAATTCAAACCTTGCATAAAGATTTGTTGTAAGGAGTGCACAGATCCAAGATTCGACTAAGTGTCGAAGAGACTTGTGAGAAGTCGGAGAACCAGGATAGGAGAACACTAGGAGGGAGAGAGAAATTCATCTTTGAAAAATCCCTTGGATCTGAGTTGTCGAAATACTTGAACGCATGGAGTGCGCGGGAAGTCGAGACCTTCACGAGATAAATCTTAGGAGGGGAATCGAGAACGGTCGTTAGATTGGTTGCGGGAGGGATCTCGATCGTTAGATTAACGTCCAATGACTAGAGGAAGGCGGAGAGAAGATCAGATTTGGACCATTAGACCTGAGCGCCTGGATCAATACTCATTGGATCCAGAGACAAGTGCACAGGATTTAACCCTTGGAAGTGCACAGGGTGAGAAAACTCGTGAACCCCATGTTCACGAAATAATCACAGTTGTTGATCAAAGGAAAGCGTGGGCCGTAGATCCGGTCCCAAGAATTTCGCGAGTTTGGATATCGGGAGAAGAGAGGGGAGCGGTCCTCCAACTTCATGAAACGTGAAGTCCCGAGTTCACAAAGGAGAAGGAAAGACCGTTGGATCACACAGATTGTGGATCGTTGATTTGACGTAAGGAGAGCCCAGATTTTGGATTTTGGAAATCGAGAAGGTGAGCAAATCAAAACCTCCGAGGATGCAAAAGGCGAAATCGTGAAGCGCTCGAGAGGTTGGCCCCAGGTCACAGTGAGGGGTCACATGACCAAAGGTTAAGGGAGGAGCTAACATGCGTTAGGCCCCACTTCGGGATTTCGGGAGTCGAAGAGTCGGGGTTGGCGCAGGCACAAACACCTGACATGCGGAGTCACGAATCGCTTGTTTCTCAGGCGAGCGGTCACAGTTGCGGTCACAGAAAGGAAGGTGCTTAGTACGGGAAGAGCTAGTGTCTGGTTCGCGTGGAAGTTGGATAGTGCTTAGGAGAGAACCCATGGGTCTCATGCGACCTGCGCATTTGGATAAAGGACCTGTGTAAGTGGGTTTGGAATCTAGCAGAGACCCAAAGAGTCGATCCGACTCAGTTTCTTGATCGGTCCTAGACCGAGAGGTCGTGCAACCCTTAGGAGAGAAGGGGGGTCTGCATCAAGTGGTATCAAAGCTTAATTTTTCTTGCAGACAATAGGCAAAGGAAAGGAGACAAAATAACTCGAAGTTGTACTCTATGTGTGACAGAAAGTCGACACAATGCCACTAAGGAGACGAGCAGAAGCACCTTTAACCAATCGTGTTGTAGAGAGGGAGATGTGAGAACTTTGTGCAAGATTAGAGGTGATGGAGGTAGTGCAGAGACGTCCACCTGATACTGGAGACATCAACGATGCAGAAAGTGAAGCAGTAGAAGTCAAAGACGTTGTAGGAGAGGATGTTGTCGAAGAACGCTTGCTGAGAGAAGTTGTCAGATTGGCAGGCAGAGCCAAGATAGAGGTCCCAATGTATGAAGGCAATTTATATGTTGAAGAGTTGTTGGATTGGATCAAATCCATGGACAAACATTTTGACTATGAATATGTCGATGAAGAGAGAAAGGTGAAACGGGTTGTCACCAGGCTCAAAGGACATGCATCACTGTGGTGGGATGAACTGCAGGCTGAGAGGAGGAGCCAAGAAAAAAATAAGATAAAGAGTTGGGTCAGAATGGTAGCCAAGATGAAGGCTAAGTTCATGCCCAAGGATTATCAGATCAATCTATTCAGGAAGATGCAAAACCTAAGACAGAAAGGGATGATAGTTAAGGAGTACACCGAGGAGTTCTATAGGCTGAACATCAAAACTAGACAAAGAGAGGGAGATGAAGAAAAATTTGTTAGGTATATAAATGGCTTGAGATATGAAATCTAGGATGATCTCAGCATGATGTCAGTAAGGACAGTAGAGAATGTTTATCAGTTTGCGCTGAAGGTAGAGGAGAATTTGGCCAGAAAGCAAAGCCAACGAGGAAGAGGAAAAGGCCCAGTCCCAACTAGAGGTAAGGGAGTTACCCATGACGAGGCACATAAGTCTAATGACGAGACTGAGAAACCACACAGTCACTCAGAAAGAGGAGAAAATTCCCGAGAAAGACAAGGTGGTGGAAGAAATTCTTCTAGAGGAGGAGGAGAAGTAAGATGCTATGCCTGCGAAAAGATAGGGCACATGTCTTGGGAATGCCCTGAGAAAAAGAAAGAAGGAGGAGGTGAAGATCACATTTCGGAATCACGGAGAAGAGATGTTGAAGCAGAAGGAGCAAAGGATGGAATATCTCTGATGTTGAGGAAGGTTCTCTTAAAACCAAAGGTAGAAGTTGAAAGGCCAGTGTAGAGGAATAGTCTCTTCAGAATAGCTTGCAATACTAAAGACAAAGTATGCAAGGTGATAATTGATAGTGGAAGCACTGATAACTTAGTATCCACAGAGATGGTGGAGAAATTGGAGCTGGAGACAACTGCACATCTGAAGCCATACAAAGTCTCATGGTTGCAGAAAGGACACTAGGTAATGGTCACTAAACAATGCTTGGTTGAATTTAAGATAGGAGGATATTGTTGGCCCTTGACCAAGTTTTGAGGAACACTTCATCATAATTGACCGTTTTTGGACTTCGATAGCCTGTCAAAGACGGAGCGTCAGGCGAAGCAGAGATCATGGGATCTCGGTCCACTTTTGGGCCCCTTTTAGGGTTTTGGGTTAATGTAATGGGAAAGGGATGTCGGCCCGTGAGTTTATCCATGCTTAGGCCCACTTTTGTAATGTATAAATATAAGGATAGAAAATGTAATAAGTAGTGGATGTGATTTCTTAGTGCAATTGGTAGTGCATCTATGTGATGTTGAATAAGTGCTCTGTGCGAATTGTGTAAGGCTTGCAAGGCTAAGTGCAAGTTATTGTGTGGTTGATATAGAAAGCTAAGTGTTGTAACGCAAGGAAGAAGGATCTAGCAAGCTGCATAGATCTTCTATCCTATGCAAAGAAGGGTTTGGAGGCTTTGTGCTTGTAACAGCTTGAAGACGATAATAAAGAAGAAGATCTTGTGGACGTATCCCTGGGGGGGTGAACCATGTAAATCTGTGTGTTATGCGTTGTGCTTTGATTCAATGTGTTTATCTTTGATTATGCTATGTGCTTTGATATATCCACTTATGCTCTGTGCTTCGTAGATATATATGATTGTTATATCTGATGTGTATGAGGATGCTTAGTGTTGATCTACTGGATTTGATCTGGGTTACTATGGTTAAGTGTTAAAATATTGTAAATCTGAGTATTCACCGCGAAGCTCTGTGCTGTCTACGAAGTATAATAAGGGTTAAATATTGATGAATGATCTATGTTAAGTGTCCTGTAAAAGGTATAATCACATATATGTGTCCCAGCTAAGGTTGCAAACACCTAAGTCTTGCAACCACCCCTGTCTCTACATTAGGTGAGACTTCATCTGCTTCGTAGGTGTTGTTGAAAGGGTCGATAGTTAGAGATTTGTTGGTGCACTCTTGAGCGTTGAACCCTGGGTCTTCCCCTGTGCCAACAAATGGTTCTGTTACTGGGACCTAAAACTGTGATTGTTGGGAACTGAGGAAGAAGAAAATTTTTGCAAAAGAAAGCTCTGTGCATAGATCTGTTGCCCTAGGGTGCTAGATTTGTGCTAGGAATAAGGTCAGATCTAAAGAAAGGAAGATCAGATCAAAAGAAAAGAAGCGAGATATGAACGCTCTGTGCTCTAAGAAAAGTAAAAGTGGAAATTTCTAAAAGAAAGAGGTCAGATCTGCAGAAAAGAGGTAAGATCTATAAGCTCTGTGCTCTAATAAAGGTAAGAATAGTTAAAAGTTCTTAGATCTGACAGCTTTTTGCTCTATAGAAATAAGATAAGTGAAATTTTTTGTTTCTAGAGCATGGATCTAGGTATGTTTGATAGATTATGTTCTAGCTTAAAACCTAGGGCATTAATAGATGAAATAAAGTTTGATATGAATAGATATGATAAGTATGTTATACCTATGCATAGAAAGAATGTTTGAACTAACAAATGGATGTAGAATCCTAGAAAGATTTTTTTGCAGGCTATCTACCATGATCTTGGTGCGTAGTACATAAGAAGTTGGGGATCATTTAAGAGAAAGAGAGGATTGACCCTATGTTATAATTGTAGAAAACCAGGCCATCTAGCTAAAGAATGCCCTGGTGGAAAACCCAGTTGTCTCTGTTGCAAAGCTTTGGACCATGAAGTATTGGATTGCCCTAGAATGATTTCTAAGCTTGAAAGAATGAATCTGCATGAAGAAAGCCCTAAGACAACCCCAGAAATAGAAGAACCCCATAAATAATCAGAAAAAGTATTAATACAAATGAAAGAAACTCTGAATGGGCATAAAGATGTCAATTTATCAGAAATTTTCAAAGAAAAAGAGAAAATCAAAGTAAGAATAGGAGACTTCAACATAGACTGTGTTCTGAATGAGGAAACACAAGTGAATATTATAACAGGAAGAACTTGGGAAAACCTGTTATGATTCTTTCATTAGGAGGAATAAGCTTGTTTAAAGGAAAATTGGTAACCCTATGTGGAAGGATTACCCAAATACCTCTGAGCATCAATGGAACGTCGGTAGAGGAAGAATTTGAAGTTATCAAGTTTATTGAGAACAACGCCCCATTCCCGGCTTTGTTAGGCAAAACCTGGATTGAGAAAGACCAGATCCGAAGAAATGAAGAAAAGGAAACCCTAGAAAAGAAGAAGCAAGACCTAATAGATTTTATGACTAGAAAGATTGCCTACTTGATGGAAGAACAAGGTAACATATCGAAGCTATTTCACACCAGGGACTTGGATGTCGAAGTTGTAAGAACACTAGAAGAACCACAAAGAACTGAAATGAATGTTCCAGACAATGAAGAAGTATTTCCCTTGAATCTAAAGAACGAATATCGACAGCGCGAAGTGACTATGTCTAAAGAGGATAAGAATCATAATGAGAAAAGGATCCCCAAGATGAAGCTCACCAGAAAACAGGCTAGAAATATAAGTAAGAAGAAAGCCCAGATTAAAAGACTACAAAAGGTTCCAGAGGGAGCCCCATAGAAGGAAAAATTGCAGAATTTGATCTTCGTCGAGATAGCAGAACAATGACATAGGGCACTTCGTCGTGGCAAAGCAATATAGCCATTGGAAGCCGATATAACCGTTCGACTGCTGCTCTGAACGGATCGAAAAAGCATTGATGGCTCACTACCAGACCATTAGACTGCACCATAATGGACAGAACAAGGGTTAATGAAGCTTTATACCCGTTGCAAGCAAACCGTTACTAAAATTCCTATATATCCCGTCACGCCATGACCGAAGAGCACTTTTTCCAATTGAGAATTTTGATCTCGCGGCCTTGATTAATATTTCCCAGCGATCCTTACGACCTTACCTTCTACCCTATTACAGTACCTACGCTACTTTGAGAACCCGAGATATTGATCCTGAGCGTATATGTCCGATGAATTTAGCACAGTTGAAGAATATATAAGAGAGGTACTTTCTAGCCTCAGATCTGAAAGAGTCATGTCGGAGAGAGGATTTTCTACAGGTTTACAGGCATCATCGACGAGAGGAGTACAAGCCTCCTCGTCGACTGCTCGAGCAGGAACATCCTGAGCCGACGCAAAAAGAAGAACCAAACATAAAGACAATCTGACCAACATGAATTTGGTTCCATCCATCCTATCTGCTTACATACCACCTCTGAGCGGTGCGATCAACAAAGATAGTGTGCCTAGAGACTTGGAGTACACTCTAGTCACCGTGTACCTGCCAAAAGGGGTACGCGCAGTTCACGTAGATCAAGACAAGGTTGCAACATTGAAGTTTAGTGAATTCAACTTGGGTGACCGGAAGGTTTATGGCATGCTCGCTCCTTATAAATATCTAACGAAGACAAAGGGCAATAATTTGAAGATCGTCCCTCATCAATGAATGATGAACCTCACGCAATCCACTCTGCTCAACGTTATGAAGATACCACACTTCGGCAAACACTAGGAGGTGAATGCTTGTGTGAAGTTGTTGCTGGGAAGTTACCATGGAGGATACTTATGGTTGAACCGTCGCATAATAGTTGATCCAGCACTGATCAACCAGATCACCGAGATTAGCATGCAGGGCCCTGATCCCCACGATTACTATCCTGGAAAGACCACGGATCACGCTCTTGCTCAGAAGATCAAAGAATCCTATGGTGATGTTGATAAAGGCACGCGAGGCTACAAGGTAGCTTCTATTGAAAGTGGCACAGTGCGCCTTGCCTGTCAACTGATCGCAGGGAAGCTGGTATGCAAGAATCGACCCACGCAAGTATCTGTCTTTGTAGTCGACCTCGTAGGGAAGTGCGAAGAAGGACTACAAATGAACTGGGTGAAGTACCTAATGAATCAACTAGAGATTGACTGCAGAAAAGCCCAGGATCAGGGGCATGAATTCTATTTTTGTTGGCTCTTAATACTTATAGATTTTGTTGCATGGGAGCTACCGGAAGGTGCAACATTCCCGGACATCGACTCCTTCGAACAATTGGCCATGAAGTTCAGTACATTGTGTTACTCGAATGATATGAACAAACAATGGAAGTCAAATGTCGTTTTCCATACCTACTACACCCAGTTGAAGCGTGCCATCTAGTCCGAGCCGTGCATGACCCCGAATACTTTACATAGGTTTCGACCCTTGATGAAGTTCAGCGCGGACCACCATTTCATATATATTACAACACGCACTGATGAGCACAAGGAACAACTTCAATCTTATTATAAGCTGATAAAAGACGACCTAGAGGAGATCACCAAGGAATGGTCGGCATACCTCATTATCTCAGTAGACCCCGCAGAAATGTCCGACATCGACAACCCAGAAGCTGCGCAAAATGAACTTGGGCCCAGTAAGAGTTGCTTAAGTCATTGCCACCCATCAAAAGTATCAGCCATCATATTGACTTGATACCAGGAGCAAGCCTATCGAACAAAGCAACATATAGATTGACACCTCGAGAGAATGAGGAAGTAAAGAACCAAGTCCAAGAATTTTTAGACAAGGGTTTGGTCAGAGAGAGCTTGAGTCCATGTGCAGTACCAACCGTATTAAGTCCAAAGAAAGATGGAGGATGGAGAATGTGTACAGACGCAAGAGCCATTAACAAGATCATCATCAGGTATAGATTTCCTTTACCAAGAATGGATGATTTAATGGACTGTTTAAGTGGAGCTAATTTCTTTTCTAAAATAGATTTGAAAAATGGATATCACTAGATTAGAATGAAAGAAGGTGATGAGTGGAAAACAACCTTTAAGATAGACGAAGGTTTGTATGGGTGGTTTGTTATGCCATTTGGCTTAACAAACGCTCCGAGTAATTTTATGAGATTGATGAATGAAATACCGAAAGATTTCATTGGCAAGTTTGTGGTTGTATATCTAGATGATATATTGATCTTTAGCAGGACTAAAGAGGAGCATTTGAGGCACCTAACACTAGTGATTAGGAGACTACAACAGGAGAAGTTGTTGATAAATTTGAAGAAGTCCTCTTTTATGAAGATAGAGCTCGTTTACTTGGGTTTTGTGATCTCTTCAAATGAACTAAAGATAGATCCTGAGAAGGTGAAAGCAATCAAAGAATGGTCATCACCAAGGAGCATGTTTGAAGTGAGAATCTTCCATGGATTAGCGAAATTCTATAGGAAGTTCAACAGATACTTCAATGGAATTTGAGTGCCAATGATGGATATAGTAAAGAAGAAGAACAAGTATTTTAAATGGACAGAGGAGGCCGAGAGGAGCTTCAATATACTGAAAGATAAAATAATAGAACGACCAATTCTAGTCTTGCCGAATTTTGAAAAGACATTTCATGTGAGATGTGATGCAAGTGGAGTTGCAATTGGAGCAGTTTTGAGCCAGGATAATAGACATGTTGCCTATTTCAGTGAGAAGCTGAATGAGACCAAGAGAAAATACTCCACATATGACAAAGGAGTTTTATGCCATAATACAAGCCTTGAAGAAATGGAGACATTATCTTGTCCCACAAGAATTTGTCTTGTATAGCGATAACCAGACTTTACAATTCATAACCAGGCAGGAAAAATTGAATCAGAGGCATGAAAAATGGGTTGAATTTATGCAGAATTTTACTTTTGTCATAAAACATATTGTTGGGAATGATAACAAAGTTATTGACACATTAAGCAGGATATGTTTGATTCTGCGGGAATTTCAGGTGAAGACCTTGGGGTTTGAACACCTTAAGGACATGTATTGTGATGATATAGATTTCAAGGAAGCATATGAAGCATGTGAAAATCCTGTGTTGAGAGATAGAAGCCAGTGGACAGAGTATATGATTCAAGAGAGATTGTTGTTCAAGGGAAATCAGTCAGTTGTGCATACCAAAATGCTCAATGAGGGATAACCTTCTGAAGGAAAAACATAGTGGAGGATTGGTTGGACATTTCGGCCATGATAAAACATTTGCACAGTTGAGCAGTTCATACTATTGGCCAGGTATGAGAACAAATATGAGAAAGTTTGTGAACGGATGTAGAATTTGCCAACATGCAAAAGGAAAAAGACAGAACATTGGATTGTATCAACCATTGCCAATACCAGAGAGGCCTTCGGATGCAATAAGAATGGATTTTGTGTTGGGATTGCCAAGGACACAGAGAGGATTTGATTCCATATTTGTGGTGGTGGATAGATTTTCAAATATGGCATATATCATCCCATGCCAGAAGACCAGTTATGCAACACATGTTGCAAATCTGTTTTTCAAGGAAGTTGCAAGACTTCATGGCCTACCCAGAGGCATTGTCTTGGACAGAGACAAAATTTGTAGGTCACTTTTGGAGAACATTGTGGAAGAAGTTGGGGATAGATTTTTCATTCAGCTCAACCTATCACCCTCAGACAGATGGACAAACTAAGGTGGTGAACAGAAGTTTGGGAAACTTATTGAGGAGTCTGGTTACTGAACACCATAATCAGTGGGATCAGATTCTTCCACAAGCAGAATTTGCATACAATGACTCCCCAAACAGGAGAACTGGAAAGAGTCCATTCCAAATATTGTATGGAATGCAACCAAGGGGAGTATCTGAGTTGAGTGACTTGGAATAAAGTGAGATCAGGAGCACGGGAGCAAAAGAATTTTTTGCAGAAATGAAAAATCTCCATAGCCAGATCAGAGGACAGTTACATATTTATAACCAGGAGTAGAAGCGCAGAGCTTATCAACATCGCAGAGAACTTCAATTTGAAGTGGGAGATCAGGTTCTGACACATCTTAGGAAAGAAAGGTTCCCTATGAGAACATATAACAAGTTAAAAATGAAGAAAATAGGACCATGTAAGATCTTGAGGAAGTTTGATGCAAACGCCTATGAGATTGAGCTGCCAGATGGTGTGGACATATCGTCCATATTCAATGTTTCAAACATGTATTCTTATAGGAAATATGACACGGAGGGATCAGAATATTGAGAGAAGATCCAGTGGGAGAAACAAATGCCTATAGTAGAAAAACCACAGATGGAGAAGATTGTTGATCAGAGGATTGGAAAAAAGACCAGGAGGAAGACCTATTTTGAATATCTGGTCAAGTGGAAGGGACACCCGGTAGAAGATGCTAGTTGGGAAAATGAAGCTTCTATATAGAAGCATGAAAAATCAGTACAGGATCTCATGGACAGAAGTCCATGAATTTTTTTCAAGGGGAGTATGATGCAGGAGCATCGCTGGCAAATGCGCGGAGTAGGACCCATCAGCGTCTCGGAATCTATACGGGAGCTCAACGTTGCCAGCTATGGAAGATATTTTGAAGTCTGTCTTAACTCAACACCGGAAAAATATTTTGAGGCACGCTTGAGTAATCACGAGTGAAGTGGGAAGTTCCACTCCGGCTCTAGAATTCAGCTGCACTAAAATAGTCATAGGATAGGTTGTAATGTAGACATGTAGCCAGGGGAAAACCTAAGATCCCTCTGAGATAAATAGAGGTTTTGTACGCCCAGATGAGGTTGGCTGCAGATTAGATAATTGCAAGTTAGATAGTTGTAAGTTAGTAGGAGATTTCTGAGTTTTCAGTTTTAGTTTTTTATTACAGTTGTAGCCATTTTCACTTTGGAATATAACATAAGAAAATTGATCCAATGCATGGTGTGGACATTGTTTTGCAGTTCTCTGTTATTGTTCTTTCATTAATGAATGAACTAATTTCGTTATGAGTAGATGGAAATTTGAATGTTAGGATAAGTTTCAATTGTTTATCTTTTGTCGAGTGGTGCAAGGTGTGCACACAAAACGCAAGGAGTGCGTTGACGAAATTTGTCTCGGTTCCGAAGCTCAGAAGAGATAGCACAAAAATTTCCCTTTGCAAGGAGTGCAAAGAGGCTGGTGCAAGGCATGCACAATCACCCGCAAGAATTCAAACCTTGTGTAAAGATCTGGTGCAAGGAGTGTACAGATCCGAGATTCGACTAAGTGTCGAAGAAACTTGTGACAAGTCGGAGAACCAGGATAGGAGAACGCTAGGAGGACGAGAGAAATTTATCTTCGAAAAATCCCTTGGATTTGAATTGTCGAAATCCCTGAACGCAAGGAGTGTGTAGGAAGTTGAGACCTTCACGAGATAAAGCTCAGGAGAGGAAGCAAGAACAGTCATTAGAATGGTTGTTGGAGGGATCTGGATTGTTAGATTAACGTCCAGTGACTAAAGGAAGCGCGGGGAGAAGATCATATCTGGACCATTAGAAGTGAGCGCGTGGATCAATAGTCATTGGATCCAGAGACAAGTGCACAAAATTTAACCCTTGGAAGTGCACAAGGAGAGAAAAATCATGAACCCCAAGTTTGTGAAATGATCACAGTTGTTGATCAAAGGAAAGTGTGGGCCATAGATCTAGTCCCAAGAATTTCACGAGTTCAGATATCGGGAGAAGAGAGGGGAGTGGTCCTCCAACTTCGTGAAATGCAAAGTCCTGAGTTCGCGATGGAGAAGGCAAGACCGTCGGATCACATAGATTGTGGACTGTTGATTTGATGTAAGGAGAGCCTAGGTTTCAGATTTCAGAAATCGGGAAGGTAAGTGAATCAAACCCCTCGAGGACACAGAATGCGAAATCGAGAAGCGCTCGAGAGGTTGGCTCCAGGTCACAGTGGGGGGTCACATCGCCAAAGGTTAAGGGAGGAGCTAGAACTTCGGGATTTCAGGAGACATAGAGTTGGGGTTGGCACAGGTGCAAACACCTGACACGCGAAGTTGTGAAGCCCCTGTTGGTCAGGTGAGAGGTCACAGTCGTGGTCACAAAATGGAAGGTGCTTAGTATGGGAAGAGATAGTGCCCGGTTCACGTGGAAGTTGAGCAGTGCTCAGGAGAGAACCTGCGGATCTCATGCGACCTGTGCATTTGGAGAAAGGACCTGTGTAAGTGGGTTTGGAATCTAGCAGAGTCCCAAAGAGTTGATCTGAATCAGTTTCTTGATTGATCCTAGACCGGGAGGTCGTGCAAACCTTAGGATAGAAGGGGGGTTTGCATTAGAGACTCACTGAAAGGAGAGAATTAAGGCATCTCTCATCATTCATCACAAAGTACAAAGTAGTATCTTGATGATTTGGAGGAACTAGGACGAAGAACATGTTCACGAACCAACAACCTTGTGCATATTTCACATGCACCAGATGTAAGCAATGCACGAAAAAGATCATCTGAATAGCAGCCAATAAGGAAAATTACCGAAAAAATCTAGGAACCACCAATAAGGATAATGACATCCAAGACACTGCATGAATCCCAATGTGTAAATAGATTTCTTGTCATTGAACACAAAGGAAACCCCCCAGTCAACGACCAATGAGGAGATGTCGACTGTTGGGTTCAAGGTTACCTACCCATAATGAAAGTAGGCCCAAGGTGCACAATAGGACTACAAATTCATGTAACTCTGAGACACACTGAGGGTATGACCGACATGAAAAGTCTAGAGTTCTGAGAAATAGCTGACACGGGCTTATAGACATCCTTTGAACAAGAGCATGAGACGTATGGAGGACTCCGACAACATAGAATTGATAATGAAAATTTGTGATGCAGGAGGCACCAATCAAACTCTCCATAGGGAATGGAAGAGTAACCATTCAGAGGACTAACTCTAAGTAATGAGCTCATCTTCCTAAGGTCATGCTAAACCCAAACTTTGGATGACAAGTGGACTCAAAAGCTTGTGCTATGTTCAAAGGTGACACGACTGCTTCCAATATGAGATAATATTCTTTTCCGACCGTCTTTTTTTGTTTTTTCATAGACAAATGAATGCTATGATACATAGGAGGAAACAAGTGTCGTGAGTAAGCAACTAGCTCCAACAATGGAACATACCTATGCTCAATGCAAAGAGGTGGATGCAGGATAAGGACACTCGGGGGAATGTTTCCTCGTAGGGTACAAGGTGTCAAGCTGCAAAGGATATAAACAAGGATTTGCTAGGTTGATGATGGAAATTGTTGAGATAATACACTTATAATGTGAAAGTGGGAACCGACAATAGGCTCAATCCTTCAAGCAAGAGAATGATATGCAATTACAACTTAACTCCACAGAATGTCCTTTTTTTTAAATTTAGTCCCCCTAGGCCCGAAAAAGTATAAAACAATACCCAAGAAAACTCTTCTAGCCAGGGATCCCGTGCAATACTTCTATGGAAAGTCAGTAATTCACAGAAAACTGACACAAGCTTGGTAAAACCCAAATCTTTCAAAGTTGAGGAGGATAAAATACTTGCAGAGGTTACCTTTTCTACAATATATCGAAGAATGCCCCTTATATGGAAGGGTGTAGAAGAAGGAAGTCGAGGCTCCACAAGATCATTCCAGTCAAAGGAAACTTCTCTAAGATTTGTAGGGAGTGTATTCCAAGAGAGTGGAATTCTCCCTTGTTCAAAAGGTACAGGACTAGAAATGATAATGACATGGTTGAAAGATGCATCACCCCTCAAAACAAGAGTGGTGTTGGTCGAAGATTGCATCGGTACACCATTTGTGTTAATCAAAGAAGGATTAGCATATTGGGAAACCAAAGACGACTCAAAACTCGAAGGGCTATCAGACAAGGACTGTGCTTCTTGTACCACAGTAGTAGCAAGGCATCGACAAGTAAGGTGATTCCCTTTGCAAAGTCTACAAAGGAACTTGGGCTTACGTCCTATACATCGAGGCTTCTCAATCGTATGAATGCCCCTAGCATGACTTACAGTGGCTGGTGACATGCTCTCAGCATGACTTGTAGAGGCTAGTAGCTCATCTCCAACATGATTTGCAAAGGTTGGTGATGGATTCCCCACATGACTAGCAGAGGTTGGTGATGTATGTGCAGTGTGACTAGCAATGACTAGAGTTGCGACGATTAGTTGCGGCATTTGAGACCAAGGTTCCAGAAAAGACGAGTTTTGAGAGATTGCGGGCCAGGAAGGGTTCTGGTATACACCATGGCCCTATCCGGAAGAATAATATCCTCCTCCAAACTGATTCATCGGGAGGTGTAAGGGAATCCACACCGAGGAAGTCTCTTTTGAAGAGAAAGCGACATGATAAGGGTTACTAATGTGAGGATATATGTTTCCCCCAGACGAAGGACCTTCATGAAGGGGGTTTCCCATACTATAAAAGTGACTCCCTTCAGATGAAATACCAGAGGACAGATGGAGTTTCGCCATGGGAAAAGTGTTCATAGGAACCGACATAACGGAAGAAGGATAGATGGATGGAGTGTAATAATTAGAATGATCGCTCATTTGAGCACTTGCTCCTGGAAAAGTGAAGCTAGAATTGGATATATGGGAAGGAATATTCCAAACTCCCACCGTGAGAGTTGGTTGAGGGATATGACTCCCATGAAACGAAAATGTAGAATAAGGAGGTGACATGCCCCCTGACCCAAAACTAGGATTCACATAAGAAGGCGAGGCAGATGATGGCAAGTGTGAACACTTGTTTGTCATATCAAGAGAAATATGATTAGAGGCCCAAGGTATCGACTAAGTATCATGATTCTATGTACCACTAGGAAACACAAACAGATTTGTCCCCATGGAATGAGTAAGGACCATGGGCTAGGTAGCGCTAACTGAGGGAGTCAAGGGGACTCCACTATCCATAATAATGAAAACTCACAACGCAATACAAAATCCTAATGCCAACTAACAATCAGAGAGCAAACCAAAATAAAAAATAAAAAATAAAAAAGTCCAAAATGCACACAAACAAGATATAGGGACTGAAAGGGGTCTCCCTCACTAAATTAGGTATGCCTCGCCCAAAAGAGGCCTGAGACTCCCTTCAAAATATCAGAGGTATCAGAATCAGTTATAAGGGCCCTTGTGGACAACATAGTCGTTTAGATCTCCCCGGAGAGATAATCCTCTATAAAGGTTGTGTGTTGTTCAACCCTTATCTAACCCAGGGTACCTGCAGAATAACCCCTGCAAGTAACCTATGTGGTTATCTATGTCAAGCAACTAAATCCACCACGATATAACGAATGCGCAAGTGAATAGTAATAAGTTAGGTCCACCATATGGACATGGTAACAAAGCCCGAAATATTGAAAGCACCGCCTCTCACAGAGGTAAAGTCACTAGCAAGACCCCCATATATGAATAGATCCCTAGAAATATCTTTGTCGCTAAGAAGGTATTAGAGGTATATCTCTTCAACCAACTTCGCGCGACCTTGTGCTTAAATCCGGTGTGAGTGGAGCCTCGTGACGTCACCAATTATACAATGGATTTCACCACTCCCTTATTCAGACACATATGTTGAGTTCAATAGCCTTAGAGAAGTTTACTCACAAAATCCTATTCCAAGACTCTAAATCTTAAGCTAGTTTGTGCACCCTGAAAATAAGATCGTTTCTCATCAATTTTAAATTTATCAACATTACTTTTAGTGGCTTTGTTTACTCAAAAGATGTGGTCGTGAAACTGATGATGTTATGACTCAACAAATAAAAGAAATGAATATGAATATAATGCAAAGTCCTAACTTCAATTCTCAACAAATGATAAGCTTATCAAAATGCAATTTTCAATTCAACTCTGTGATTTCAGATAAGATGCAATAT
>ML784570.1:305693-335037 GCA_009831015.1 Picea engelmannii | reverse complement strand
CATTTCATCGATCGGCAATTTCAGTTGCACTGAATGGGAGGCCCCTTGTCTCCCAAAACACCGATACGTCGACTGGCTGCCACCTGTCCCAATTGGATCGAACAACCCAGATTTGTCTTGAAATATGGGAGCTATCTTTTGTGCTAAATCCCGGGCAACTTGGCACCCCTGAAATCCCGATGACCGTCGATCAGCTTTATAAATGAATCTCGACTGCTAACAACAAAACTTCGCCCGCTCGCTTGACTCGTAACCAGAAAAGAGATTCTTTCATGCTGCGCTTGGGCGCTTCCCGTGCAACCTACAAACCTGGGTACTTTTGTGCCCAAGACAAAAAAATTTCACTAACAAACCCAAAATATCAAGTGCCATGATGCAAAATGTATTTTTTTTTTGTATTTTCAATATAAAGAAATGAAAATGCAAGGACTGAACAACAACTTGATATATAAACCCTATTGTAAGCAAAAAGAGATAAACCAACAAGGATATCAAGAATCAAACACCCAACCCAAGATGCAAATACAACCAATGAAAAAGATGATGAGGAAGAAAAACCACCTAAAAATTTAACCAAAGAAAGCATTCCTATCACTCTATAGGCACTCAACAGTTATTACAGAGACTCAAGAAGACTTGACAACCATCAAAAACTCACCCAACAAACACCAAACTCAACAATCAAACAAGAAAAGATAATGTATGCGATTGTCTAGGAAAAAACTGCGTATGTACGCACCCTATAGAACGACAACTCACATATGTACGCGTCTGTCAAGGGAAAAACCACGTATGTGCATTAAAACACTTACAGGTTAAGGATAAGGCCAAGAAACTCAGATTCAAAATGAAAAGAGGCTATCAAGCAATTAGACGATAGGAAAACTCAAGCTAACAGAGAGCAATCTAAGGCAAAAAACATTCCAAACCCTGAAAAGAAGATTCTATCCCTAGTATGGTCATTGATTTTGTTACGAGGAAAATCACTCTCTAGCATGGGGTAAACCACAATAGATGGAAATGACTGTAGAAATCAACTCTAATCTCAAATATGCTATATAAACAAAGATGCTAACAATACAAGATAAAGAGCCTACCTCATATGGACATTCAATGAAGTCCACTATTGAGCACTCAACTCAAAGATATATACCTGCAATTAGTCCTAAAAAATCAAGATACGCAAGCATATGGTGATAATATATAAAGTTAGCACATATAATAGCATAATCCATCAATATTCAAAACAAATACGCCCATGGAATAACAATTCAAATATTTGCAAGAAATTAATTGGACGATAAAGGAGTATTTCTATTAAAATATGATCAACATAAGTGTATGAATGACAAACTTTTGTGTCGACACATCTCAGAATCGAGAAACTAAGTCCATTCCAACTGGGCCTCCACCACTTCAATTCTCCACCAAAGGCAAGCTCATATAAGAGAGACAATGAGGTTTTGCATCAAAAAGGGAAGATCTTGGGGGCTGAACAATGTGTTTAGACTTAAAAGAATAAAGAGTTGTAGACTCAATATGAAGTGAATAATATGTCCAAAGTATTTTTGCTCTCAAAGTTGAATTATTCTCCCTCTTAGACAGCTTGGATATGGTCCATTTATAGCCTTCAAATGGAACTGAAGGGCCGAGTCAGAACGTTTCCAGTATATGGAAGGTCGAGGATCATGGATCTCGTGATGTGACTTGGAAACCTGACACCATTTTTTAATTTTAGCCACAAAACTCGATGTACGTGGGTTGTAATCATGCAACCTGCGTATACGCATGTTGTATAGTTGTTAGGGCATGCATATGTGGAAAAATATGATTTTTATCTCTGGGAATTGCAAAAATGGACTTCAAGTTTGCATAGGGAAATGGAAAAGGACTTATGAGCAAGTTTCATGGGGTGAGGCAAATATTTCTATAACAATGTTGCCCTTACCCTAGAAGGCATTCACCCTCCTTGTTTCTTATAGGGATCTTTCATGATGCCCATGGCTATCAAATGAAAATCTAAATTTGAGTATGGCTATATTTATTATTTCCCATATTGTGAGAACTTTTGTTTTTCATGAGGTCCTGGAAATAATATACATGGTTATATGGAAGTTAAAAAGACATTTCCTTTCAACTAGATTTCATATTTTTCAATTTTACTCAAAATGAAATAATTGAAGATAAAAGTTTGTTGTAAACTTCAAACATTAATTAATAGGTAAATTGTAACTCTAGTTATGAGCCAACTTATATATATAACTCCCATGCATATATTGGATAGACAAAGAAATATTATCAAAAAATATTTAAATAAAAATTATATTGTATGGACAATCATTTGGGAAGTCATGTGGATGAAACAATGGTTAGAGTTTACTGTAGTTAATCTAATTGAAATAATACAAGAAATAAGATACATTCAAAGAGACATAAGAAACAATCGAAATGGCATAATCTTGTTCAATTATATTCACATCAATGATACAAATACATAGTACATGAGTGTAACCACCTCTTGAACTAGTTTTTCTCTCAAACTAACACCTCATCAAGAGATAAGGATAAGAGGAGGGAAAATAAGATGTAATACATGCTTAGGATAAAAAATATGTCCTATGGTGTTAAATACATAAGTGATTAAGGACTTAGTGATTTAATAGGGAACCACAGACTATCCCCCCTCAATTATAAGTCTAAACAATTGTACTAGCTAGGCAAAAAGAATTAGTGCATAAATGGGTATCATCTCCAACTCTTCAATTTGAAACTCATGGTTTGAACCTCGATTAATATTTTCTTGAAAATTTGTCAAAATATGGATATTAAAAATTCATAGACTCTGGAAATTTCCATTGTCTAATCATGGCATTTAGAATACCTATAAATGTTCATGGTGGGAACTCCAATATATGATGAAAGATAAACATAAGAGGTGAATCAATTGCAAGACTTACACATCTTGAAAATGACTCACAATCCCAATCATGCTAAGAAAAACCATAAAAGAAGATCACTTTCCTCTCATAAGTCTAAAATTTACCATCTAATTGAAAAAAATGTCCACAAAATTGTTGTGACCAAATGACACAAGAAATAGCGTCAATCAACATCACAATCCTAAATCTTGTGTATGATCCAACTCCAAGATACAAAATCACTATTATGCCAATAACCACTATATAGAAATGAAAGATATTGAACCATAGTAAATCAAGTGTAGTGCCCTTGGAACTAGGACATCAAACACTCAGAATAAAAACAATTCTAACCCAAGAAGTGAGGCTAATCATTTTTTAAAATACAATAAACACAAACTTTCAGTGTAAGTTCTATTCCAATGGGGGGAGCTCAAAGATCAAAGTTTAAAGTGAGGCTAGGGTTTTTGAGAAACTTATATAAAATCCAAGTTTTTCTATGAGTGTATCACATATAGTGATGGGATTGGGTTTCCTTCTAATCATCGATGGTAACTAACGTGCATGTAATCAGAGGAGGGCTTAGGTGATGGAATATGATTTGATTAGAGGTTTTCAAGCTAGTGACAAAGGCATTCTATCACCCTTTCACATTGTGTTGGAGTAATAAAAGTCCATTAAAAAATAGAAGGGATTGGGTATGCAAGTGTTTATTAGTATATCTAATGATAATACCATCTATATGTATGTTTCACTCTCATATATGGTGTTGTGGTAATGGGATGTGTTCAACTCAATATAAGAATTATGATCCATTTTCAATGCCTCCTCGCCATTGGTAAGCAACTCAACCCTAATTTCCATATCTATGGCTATGATCTAAAACAAGACTCTACTTTTTTCTTAGTATTTAGGCTTTAGGGGGGTGCCAATGCTCATGGGTCCTCTAGACCTAGTAATGGGAATACTATGGGAACAATCTCATCATACAAGGATTCAATTATTGACATTAGTGCAAAGAGATCCTACTCTATAGATCTTCCTCCTAGAACCAATACGAATCAAACCCTTGAAGGTGGAATTTCTTTTTGCATGGAGGCGATACAGGTCAACCACATTCTCAAGGTATAGTTAAAGGTAGTGGATGCCAACGAGACATATTACACTTCCCATGGAGTGATATGTCAATTTAATGGCATCTAGTCATATCTAAAATAGTTGAATACCTAGATTTACAAAGTTTGGGGATTGTTATTGGAGGATACAGTGAAAATATACCCTCTAGTGAATTGTCTCTTTATTCTAGAATTCACAGTTGAGAAGGACCATGACATTTTCCAAGGTCAAGGGCCCTATTTTATGGGACTGCAAGGATTTTTTTGAAACCATGGAACTCGTGATTTTATCCTCTCATTGTGACACTGACAGAAGTCCCTATTTTGGTAAAATTACCATGCCTCCTGCAAGAATTTTGTAGTGAGCATATCTTCATGAAGATTTCTAATGCCATATCATCCTTTGTTACTCTAGATGTAAACATGTTTCAAAAAAAAAAACGCATATACACCCATATGTGCATTAATGTTGATCTTAGTAAAGGTCTCCCAACTCAATTTGTGTTGGAATGCATATATGTCACATGGACACAAAAAATTGATCATGAAAATATTTATTTTAGGTGTAAGGTTTTCTGAGCAGGGACACAAGGTTTTGCACTTCCCAGTGGTCAAAAGACTCAAGGGAGAGAATGGGTGAATAAGAAGCCTTCCTAGTGGTAGAATTATAAGAGGGCCTATCATTGGGTGGACCCAAAGGTCTATGAGGTCCCTAGAAACAAGGTCTATATGTACTCCACCTTCCCTAGTAGCTAGCAACAATGGAGCTCCTCCATCTCTAGATGATGTGGCTAAATCAAAGGGAGACAAGGCTTCTATGGATTCACAACTTTCAATGTAGAATTGTATTTCACTTCCTAGTGCTTCTACTCATATGATTTCATAGGGAATAAGGAAGATGAGACATGAGTCATATTGTTCAAATATTAAGGGAAACTCGTCACTCATAAACTTGTTAACTTATCACTTCAACTAATGGTAGAAGGAACCTCAACAAACAATGAAGAGGGTTGGTGATAGGTTTGGAAGATGGAGGAGAAGAAGGGGTGGAAAGAGAGATCTTGATTCTTCCTTCCTTTGTTTCCCCGTCCTTTATTATATTTTTGAGTAATTATAGGTTTCTTATATGGGGAAGCATCAGTAGAAGCCATGAAGAGCATTTGCATGGATCTAGTTTTTTATTAAGAATATAGGATGGGTAGCTTATATCTTTCCCTAATGCCATTTTTGTCTTTGGACAGGGTTTGATCCTTAAACATAAAGCTATATTGTATGAACTTCAATGTTTTTCATTTGAATTTTGTAACAAACATATGCAAAATGAAAAATTATTTTTCTATTAAGAAGATACAACTTTTTTCCAAGAAAAAAAAAGGTTATATTCCAAGGCTAGATCATTCCTAATACAAATTCATCAAATTTGCATAATAACAGAGATTAAAGGATGTACAAAATAAGGCTACATTCCTCCTTTATGAAAAATAAGTTTAGTCTCAGCCAAAATATATTCCAACACAAAATTTCTTTTAAACTTTTTTCCTATAGTCAAGCCAAGAAATCAATATATGATTATAGAAGGATACAAGCTATAGCTAAAAAATTATAGTCTTTATACAACAAAAAGACATTGTTTTGATTATTAAACCATCCTAATCACTTATTAGAACAATCCTAATCCCAAATATCAGATCATGATAACACGAGAATTAATTAATAGACCACGATTATTTAATTCCCATTACCAAGTACAAAAGCAACATTAGAACCTACAAGTGCTCCAAGGAAAGAGGGTAAAACTATTAACCAATAGGATGAATCATTCACCCCTTGATTTCAAGTTATACCAACACTAATAAATTTGAGTAAGGTATCCAACCAACTCCTTTAGACAATATAGACATTGACCAAAGGGTAGGGATCACATAGCAACTTTTTTAGCATTTTCAATAACATACAATGAAACCATGTTACCTACAAGAATTTTATTGTGGGTTTCATCCTAACCATTGTGATCCACTCATGTCCTGCCCAAAGGAGGTCCACAATCCAATCACTCTTGTTTTCTCTGCAAGTTGCGATCACTATGTAATCCTCCCTCAATTAGAATATCCTTCAGAAAATACAAGGATAATTGGCCAAGGAATTTTCTACCAAGCAAGATAGAGCTCATATGATAGTAATGACACTAGTTTATACCTAGAAGGACTCGATGAAAACCATACAAAAATATACCATTGTGTCCATACATTTTTACGACCACTTGGCAACCATATCTTAACTATAGTTGAAATTAGAAATTATTTTACTGGACATTTTGTGTAATATACAAAATTCATACTTTAGAAAATTCTAGGTTTAACCAAATAGAAACATTTACATTGATCCACATAAATTCTTCAACCAAGTAGTAGAATTTATTCCAAGGTATTTATATCCTACATTAGACATTATATACTCCTTGTATTTCTTGGGGTAGAACTCATAGTAGTTTGTGGGTGAACATTGGTAGTACCTTATTCTTCCTTTCTCTAGCAAAAAATCCATATACTACATATCTCTTCAATTCAACAACTATAGACTAGACTATTGTTGATTACAACTAACCAATCCTTACAACCAACACTAAGATTAGTACATTCTTTCAACATCATAACAACACATATATCATAGCCAAAATAACAAACTAAGTAGTGAAATGAATTTTTCATAAACAAATACAATTATACTTGACCAATGATTCAATTTCACAATAAAAAGAGAGTCCATGCCATTGATTCCTTTCCTTTACCAACTCTTTTAGTGCTAACTAGTTTCCACCCAACCATACATAAGGAAAAATTATTTCCTTGAGACCCCCAGCCTATGTGAGATCATAAAGGAATTAAAAAAATAAATACAACATCATAATGTGTTCCAACAAGTTTTTTTTATGCCTACTAAACAAGTTAGGAAAACCATGCATCTATGACAAGGGGATTGGCTCTGCAATAATGCTTAGCTTCCTTCAACCAACTTACTAGGTAAATTTTGTTTAAAATTTTGTTGATAGAATTTTAGCATCATTTCCCTACAATGTAGGTTCTCCCCCCCAAAAAAGATTATGGAGGCCTTGTTGGGGATTGGGTGTAACCCTGTGTGGAACAAATAATAGAATCCGCAGAACAATCTAAGAGAAATAACTTCACAGATGATCAATGGTGTCTAAAGACATTGTTACATCACTTACGCATAGTGCATTGTGATTAGAACATCAAAATGCATATTGAACATAATGAATTTCATTACATCACACATTCTATTGACCCATTGGGTCCTTTGTTTATAGTCTCAATATCTAACCAACTTCCTTAAAATTTTGAAGACATTGTCCACATACAATCCTCAATTGTTGACTCAATGAAATCCACATTGTTTAGTTGGATCATCAAATTAGCTCGACCTGATCATCCATGCATCCATCTCGTAGTCGATTTCCTTGGTTGGTCGATCCATTGACTGACTGATTGCTAGTCAATTGTTCAATCGACAGAATAATCAACTACTCGACTGACTGATGTAGACTTTTGTTCGATCGCTTGAACGATGTTTCCGGCTTTTGGCCGACCACCCGACTGACTAACTCCAGGAGAAGTGTGATGAACTATCATAACCTAAGGTTCAAACACCACCCGTCCCCCCCCCGGCCTCAACACACATCTTTGGAGATTCAAGGAAGTGAAATTTATTCAACAGGACACCCCCCCATAATTGTATCTTCATGAAGCCCAAGCAACATATGTAGCTTGATAAATTTAGATTTAGAAAAGGGTTTGGTAAATATATTAGCAATCTGATAATATGTTTTACAATAGACAAGAGTGACAACCTTTTCCTAAACCATGTTAGGTAGTGAGTATGTAGTTCAACATGTTTCATTTTACTGTGAGCAATAGGATTGTCAACAACTTGAATCACACTCTAGTTTATCACATTAGAGTGTATTCAAGGTCAATATAGGAAATCCAAGTTAAACCAAGAGTTGGCCAATCCATATTTCCTTTGTTCCTGCATTAATGGTGCCATGATACTCTTCTTTTGTAGTTGATAGAGAAACTACCTTTTGTTTCTTGCATGACTAAACCAACGGTCCAGTACTAAAGTGAAACACATAGCTACATGTGGACTTCTGATCATCATTTTCACCTGCCTAGTTGGAGTCGCTGACGCCGACTAAAGAATCTGAACTGCAAAAATATTTGATATTAAGTTTAGAGATACCTTTAATATAACGAAAAATCCTTTTGAAAACTTTCCAATGGCTTCCTATGGGATCATACATAAATCAAGAAACTACAATAACAACAAAGGAAATTCCAGATCAACTGTGAGTGAGATAAATAATATTGTTGCAGGCCTCTGGGTGCAATCTTCGTTGCAGGCCTCTCCTTCTACCTGATTACCCTCTATGTGTGTGTTCCTCCTTCGGTCTTCTTCTCCATCCCCTCATAATCTTTGCAGCATCTTAAAAACATAACCTGTAGTCTTCCATTCATAATCTGAAAGGGTAGTTTCATGGTACATTCCCCCGTCAGTGATTCAATCGACCATTCTCTCTCTGTATGGACCAACTATCACAGTCAATAATTTCTCAACCACCTTTACGACCTCTTAATGGTCATGTGGTCTCTTAATAATTATGTTTGCAAGCATAGATTAGCTTGTTGTGCAAGCTTCCTATTTTCTTTAATGATGTGTCTCGGCTCCACTTCACTCAACCATTCCATCAGTTCCTCTGCCTCATTAATTTATTTTGGTGTATCATGGCCAGTACTTATCAAAGTTGTTCCCTCTCAATCAGCAATTTGGCGTTTATATTAAATCAAAACACAATTACATGCCTCATAATGTTAACATATGAAGTTTGTGCATAATCACAATCTTGGGAGAAAACAGGGTGTTACAGTCCCCTCACCCTTAAAGAAACGTCGTCCTCGGTGTTTAAAACACCATGTATATACAATTATACATTAAACAAAAATGGGTATGTCAGTGTCATGGCATCTTCCAACTCCCACGTAGCTTCATCTACTCCAAAGTGCTTACATTGCACCTTGACCTGCACAATGGCTCATTTCTGGAGCATTGTTTATTTCCTGTCCAAGATACATTGGAGCTCTCACTAGAATTCTCCCTCTGGTTCCACCTGTATTACAATAGAATCAATAACATGATTAGAATTAGGTACATATTTATTTAACAAAGACACATGGAATACATTATATGCTTTAATAGTAGGTGGTAAAGCAAGTCTATATGTTATTGGTCTTATTCTCTCTAGGATTTCAAATGGTCCACCATATCGGGTAGTCAACTTAGCACACATCCCCTTTTTAGGGAGCTTCTCTTGGGTTTCACCCGAACATATACGTGGTCTCCTACTTTGAACTCTTTGGGGGTTCTCTTACTATCAGCGTAGCTTTTCTGTCTACCCTAAGCAATTTTCAGGTTCTGCCTTATCTTAACTATGGCTTGTTCCATCTTCAGCAATTCAAGTCCAAGTGTAATTTTGTCCACTAGATTGTCCCAGTTAGTCAGAACTCTGCACTTCCTGCCATACAGAGCCTCAAATGGGCTCATCCTCAAAGATTCTTGATAACTATTGTTGTATGTGAATTCTACCAAAGGTAGATATTCCTCTCACTGCTTGGGTTGATGCATCGCATGCATATGTAACATATCTTCTAACACTTTGTTCACCCTTCCGGTCTGACCATCGGTTTGAAGATGGTAGGTCGTGCTAAACGCGAACTACGTTTCTAAAACTGCAAATAAGCTTCACTAGAAATTCGAGGTGAACTTAGCATCTCTATCTGTAATGATGGTTTTAGGCAAACCGTGCAATCTAAATATTTCTTTCATAAAAACATTTGCAACGTCCATCGCTTTAAAAGTAGACTTTATGGGAATAAAATGAGTTGCCTTGCTCAACTTATCCACTACAACCATGATTGCATCATGTTGTTTGATCGTCCTTGGTAAACCTGTGATAAAATCCATGGAAATCACTTACAATTTCCATTCTGGTATATGTATATGTTGCAATAGTCCAGTGGGGTGTCCATGCTCAACTTTCACCTGTTGGCACTCCAAACATTTCACAATATAATGAGCAATGTCTTGCTTCATCCCAGACCAATAATACAATTGTCTAACTATTGTTATAATTTTCTAGTAACCAGGGTGACCTACGTAAGGTCTCCCATGGAATTCATCCATGATCAAACGCCTCAAATCCACTTAATTGGGCACATACAGCTTGTTATTGTACAGCGATAGACTCTTAGCGCTTAGCTGATATCCTTCATACCACTTTTCCATGGGTCTTGTTGCAACTTTTCCTTCACTTGATTGAAGAACTCGTCTTCTTGCAAGAGGGTCTTAATCCTCTGTTGAACGTCGGACTTTCCCACACTTGTTGCTACTAATATTTTCGAAGCAACAAAGGCTCCCAACACAGGTCTGTCTTTGACCTACTCTTGGAGAGTATTTTCAAGGTTTACCAAATTGTTTTACTCATTGTTTTGGGATAGCCACTAGGTCTGATATTTCTGCCCTGAAAAATTGTCTTTAGTCATGTGATTTGATGCCCATTTGAGGCTCTCTTGCATGGGTTAAATGTAAGGTTTAGGCTTCCATAAATATTAGCACATGCATATAAATCAAAACATCAAGTACCCTCTTAGGATCTTTAACAACCTACCACTGATGTTTTTGGTCAACATGACCCTTGGAAAAACCCCCATGGGTAAAACCAGTGAGAGAGATATGATATATATATATATATATATATATATATATATCAAAGTAAGAGCTACTACAAAGAAATACAACTAAAGAACCTGATACAATAGCAACTCCTCTCGAGATGCTTTGGAGTTCTTAATTTCTTTGTGCCTGCTAGCCTTAGAAGAGTGAGCCATTTGCCTTGGTGTGCCTATTCCACTTGCCTTGCCTTGCTTTAGAACTTGCTTCGCCTTTGCCTTGACTTGCCCACTTGTAAATAGATAACAATGAGTAGGAGCGCCCTCTTTCCCTTTGCTTGTGCACACTTAGCCTCCAGTGCACCTTCTCACACAAGGGTTTGCGCCCCTACTCCTCTCTTGCGCACCTCCTCCTAGAAATGTGCCCCTAGCTTGGTATTTTTCCACTCTAACGCAAGTGCACCTAACTCACTCAATCTAGGGCCTCCAAGCTCCTTGGCACCATTAGCATCTCACCAATGCGCCCCTCTGCAAGCCATCTCCTCATAAGATGCTCACAAGATGCACCCATGCTTGTTCTCCATACCATGCTCATGTCTCCTCTCAAGAAGGTGTGCCCTCCATGAAAGCTCCAAGAAAGCTTGCGCCCTAAACTCCAAGTGTGCCCCTTTCTCCGGAAACCGCCACTTCCTCTCCTCCTCTTCACTCGATTTTCAAGTGAGAATGAATCTCATCCTTACCCTTTTGCCTCCTTTAGCCTCTCTTGGGCCAAACCTAAAGACCAATGGCCTGGATTCAATCTAGCCAAGTCTAATCAATGGGTGAGATCTCATCTCATAAATCTCACTTGGAAACCCACTTTGCTTAAGTTTCCATAGTTTGTTTTATGTTTATTAATTCACACACTTTGTGAATTAATTATCACTTTATGACTTAAGTGACTAAGTCAAAATGAAATTAGATCATAAAGTAAAGGTACAAGGGTAATAGTCTCCCCCTTTGTGTTTAGAGACTCACAAACACAAGGGGGCCACTTTCCAAAGTACCCAAATATCAACACATTTGTAAGTCCAAATGGCACCACAATAAACTCATAGTGCCCATACCTTGTCCTGAAGGTTGTCTTGTGGATGTCTTTGTCTTTGATCCTGACTTAGTGATATCATGACCTTAAATCTATCTTTGAAAATATTGTATCCCCTCTGAGTTGATCAAATAGATCATCTATTCTAGGGAAAGGGTATTTGTTATTGATGGTCATCTTGTTCAGCGTTCTATAACCGATGCATAGTCTCAAGGTACCATCTTTCTTCTTTCCAAACAGGGTTGGTGCTCCCCATGGGGACACACTCAGTCCGATGTAACCCTTGTCCATCATTTCTTTCAACTACAACTTCAACTCCACCAACTCGGGCGTACTCATACTGTAAGGCACTCTCGATGTTGGCACTGCTCTAGGAACGAGATCGATTGAGAAGTTAAGGTCTCTTTTCGAAGGTAATCCAGGCACCTCCTCAGGAAACACATCTCTAAATTCCCATCGGACTGGGTAATCTTCAACGTTCAGCGCCCTGCCTTCTGTCAAGTTTAGTACTGGTATAGCATATAGGAGACACCCTTTTCTGCTAAACTTCTTGAGTTGTAACGTTGATATTTGTCTCACAGAGACTGACTTCCAAATGCCTTGAAAATTTCTAGTATTGCCTTTTTCATCTTCATATTTTGGAATTTTCTCATAACAGTTTAATTTTTCTTTATGGACGACTAACCAATCCATGCCCAACAACACGCCATATGAACCAAGGGGTAGGATATTCAAAACCACTTGGGTCTGAAATCCCTCCATCCTAATTAGACAGGCTTCAACTACTTCCGCCACTTTCTTCTTTGTTCCAGTGACTAACTCAACTAACCACGCCTTGGTGTGCTTTTTTCTCTGTAATGAACATGCCTCAACCACTCAAGGTGAGATATAACTAAGATTAGATCATGGGTCAATTAAACCGGAAATTGGTCGTTCAGTAATAATACCTTCTCATTCCACCAGAGAGGCTTGGTTGTCAGTGCGTCGATTTTCTACCACTACATAGATTCTCGATACACTCCTGGCTACATCATTAATTGTAGCTACCTCCTGCATGTTATACACGTTCATGTTGTCATGCTACCTGTGGGGACAATCCCTCAATAGATATGGCTCTCCACATCCTCAATATTACAACCTTTCTTGGGCTCCTATGTTCTTTCCCTTGCTTGCTCTACTACTTTGAGACGAAAAATTTTGTTGATGCATACTCCTGCTTGGTCAACCCAACTGTGCATCTTTCACGGAATTCTTGCAGAGAAAGGACTTGAATCCCTTCTTCTGGAATCCACTCTTGTCCTGCAGACAAGCAGAATGTTGCTCTTGTAGGGAAGAGCAAAGACAAGGACATGAGCAAAGTGAAATGATTTGCATGTCACAAGAGTGGTCATTGTGCTAGTCAATGTCCAAACAAGAAGAAGCAGGGACCAGAGGTATCAACATCCACCGAGGTTGTTGAGTTCACTGACAAATTCGAGAGGGAATTTTCTCTGATGACTTGTCTTTCAAGTAGTGGTTGTCTAGTGTGCAAGGACGTTGAAGTTTGGTTTGTGGACAATTGTGCATCTCGACATATGACAGGAATGAGGTCAGTGTTCATCGATTTTTCAAAGATAGACTCAGACCGCTTTAGGGGTTGTGGGGCTAGCATCAAACATGCAGTAAAAGGGGTTGGAAGCATGAGATTCCAGTTGGAGTCCGAAAGTTTTTTGAAGTTGGTTGAGGTGTTGTTTGTTCCAGAGCTGTAGGTAAATTTACTCACATTGTCAACGATGGATATGGAGTTGTGTTCTACCGTGGATTGGTGTTTCTATATCCAAAGGGAGCTACTCCAAGCACAATAGTATTGTTTGGTCTCCGGTATGAGAGGTTATCCAAGTTGTTTGGACAGCCTGTGGTTGGATCCAATGGATTCTTAGATTCATAATCTTTTTCAGCGTCCGAGAGTGAGCAGGTTGCTCGAGAGAGTTAGTTGATACCGAGGACTCGAGTTTCTTCCAATGCTCTTAAAGGACTCAATTTGTATGAGATGACACGTTGGGATGTTCAGAGTGAGGAAACTCCTAGGAGCATGCCTTGGATGGGCAAGTCTCCATATCATAATTCAGCATAAGTAGCAGCAGTGGCTTCCAGTTCAAAGGAAGCAAAGGCTTCTAGTTAAGAGGGAGCAACTACAGCAGCAGATGAGATGATGGGGTTGGAGGCAGATTGGTGGAGGTTCGAGAGGTACCTCCCTCGCTCAAAGGGAGTGTTAGTTTTTGTAGCTCGAAGGTACTTCTACATTGGCAGGTGCCTAGCATGTAGAAGTGACAAGCAAATGTCTCTCTTCACTGACTTTATAAAGTGATTTTATAAAGTCAAGTTGAGTCATTTAATATGTAATGGGTAAAAGTGACTTTATAAAGTTTGGGTCACTTAAGTGATTTAAGTGAACTCAACGAAAGATTATGTCACGACGGTTGATCTCAAGAGGGCAAGATCTAATCTTGATTATCCATCTCTTTGGAGATCTAGGGTTAGGCCAGTTACTCATTAATGAAAGAATAAAATAAACATTTGAGGGAGATGGGACGCACTTTTCAAGGAGAGCTTGAGAGGAAAAGTGAAGAGACACGCATTCCAAGAGAGACCAAAAGAAATTGAGTTGAAGGAGAAATGAAAAGAACAACAAGATAAAGGGCACACTTTCCAAGAGGGAGAGAGGGCATGCATTCCAAGACAAGTACAACATTAAATGTTGGTCCATATGGCAGAATAGAAGAGGCCATACAATACGGATTTAGAGGGTCGTTATGTTGTTTTTGGCTGCACAGAAATTGAGGCTTCTACAACACAGATTTTGAGGCAACTTGAGGGCATTTACAGCTGGAGACAAGTTCGTACAGAAGAGGATCATATTGCAACGAATCTAGGCACATATATTGAGGTTCTTTCGCTGTCTTGCTGATTGAACTAGGTTGTATAGGCCATACAGCAATGGCACAGTCTTCAAGGCAACGTGACACAGATTTCAAGGAGTATTTTGTGTTGAATTTGTGAGATAAGTATTCTTTTATTCTCGCTGTAACAGACTGTTGTAAACTCTGAATATTTCTCTGTGGGCTCAATAAAGAATCTCTCTTGGACTGGTTTTCCCCTTGTGGGTTTTTCCAGGGGCATTGCCAAGAAAATCCTTGTGTTAAATGTGGTTGAATGTTGTCTATGTATTTCTACGCATAAAGCACAGTAGAATGTTGTTAAGTTCACTGCATTACTGTTGAATTATTGGAGTTTGAAATATGAGTTTGACTAAGTGAGTGAAGTACATTTTTACAAAATGCAATAGCATTCCTTCCCATGTGCCATGTCTACGATGGAATTGTTGTGCAAACTTCTTGTAAACTGTTTGGCATGAGTATTGAGCCAAACCATCATTAAAATTTAAAACACAGCAGCAAATATACTAAAACTGTTGAAATTTTGGTATGCTTGTTTAACCATAGACAATGTCACATCATTGTCACCCAACCATAGGCATTCACATATGCCACCCCCGAGCACACTAACATTTACTTAGAATAATTCTGGCAAGCCTACTCCAGAACCAACARATAAACCTTAGTTGTTAATTGCAGCAACAACTCAAGACAAGTAGAGCGTTTGTTCTCCAAGAGTAGTGCACAAGAGAGAGAGTCTCCATATCCACAGAACAACTACCATACAGAACTGCAGAAGCTGCAACTGCACTACTCTCTCTCTCAAACTTGCACCATACTTAGCAATAATATCACCAAAAATATCACCAAGAAAGAGACCAAGACCAAGAGATGACCATGTGTCATTATTCCTCCTTGCCGCTGCAGTTGTCGCTGCAACTGCAGCTCTCCACGAGACTTGCGCACTAACTGGGTGTACAAATGAGCTAAAACGTCCTCTATTTATATTAATCTATCTAGTGATTTTTCTGGCTGGGCCGACCTGACTTTCTGGTAATTATATTTTATTTTTTATCTTTTTCCTGTGGAGCCGACTTGTATTTCTGAAAAATAATATTCTAATATTATTTATTCTGCTAGGCCGACTTGTCTTCTAGGGTTTCCACACATCTGTTTAATGGTTCACTTGCTTCCAGAATATTCTATTCTAAGTCATAGGTTACACGTGGAGGTTAATACCTCTCACAGCTACCAAAACATCAACAAAAACTATATCAACAGTAGCAAAAGGCATATACAGTGGGTTTTGGGGCTGGCTGCCAACGTGTTTGACCAAATTCCTGAGCCACAGAACCACCCACAACATAACAGCAGTAAACAAAGTATACAACAGCAATAAAGGAGAGACAGTTCAGTGGTAACAGAGTACGACATCAAACTGTTTGACAAAATACACAAGCCAAATCAACACTAAAACCATCAATAATAAAGTATCAAACATATCAGCAGTTGTTAAGGGGATCTCACAAGATTGTTTGACAAGTGTTTGACGAAAGTCTTGAGCCATAAAACCACTAGGATATTGCAGCAACAAGCATCGATTTAGAACAGCCATAAAGAGGGACATTACATGTTATGCCAGTTTTCAGATGCTATGCTATGCCACTGTATTTTTTAAAAGCAAGTTACAACCAAGTAAACAGTGATCCAATCAAAGCATATCATCCCCATTTAGTGCCCCAATCTCATGCATCAATATTACTCAATACTAATAGCACATTTACCATCATAAGTGAATCAGATTCATGAAGTCAATTCATATACCCAAAGTGTTTTTTTTTGTTTCAAGATAGCAGAACTTAGGAAAGAGTTGCACGATGTGATTAGTTCCAATGTTCAAAAGCATCCATCATATTAAGTATAGAATTGTGATCATAGAGCAAGGTGAACAGTATGCAATCTTTGAGTGATACCACCACAGGTTTAAACCATCAAACTGTGCTATGTAATCCTGTCTAACCCAAATGTCAAAAATGCACAATGAAACACTGGAAAAAGCAACAGAGTGTTATCACAAATGTGGCCAAATTATATCATTCATCCTAGATAATTTTTTAAAGAAATACTTATGGGCATGCCACTATGGATTTAGAGCAAATTATAATCATACAAATGGAGGTCACTCAATAGTGTTTAAGACACATTGACAAATCAGATCTTCCACATTTCATTATACACTGGTAAAACACCACCTAGTCAATTGCATCCAGAGATGAAGAAGAGATACTAATTTCGAGGCACAATTTAGTGACGAAATAAATAGTGAGCTAACCAGTGCATCCACAGTACTTTCATCCACAGTACTTTCAAGATAGATATTATATGTCAATTTCAGAGCATGTCAATAATGTTATCAACAGATAGCAAGAACACTTAGACTGTCCCAAACAGTGGTGCAAGATCCCTTTACGATTTCATCATTTTAGAGCATTAAACATATGTGATATTAAGTCATACAAGAACCATAAACTCTGCAATAAAACTAGTGCCTGAAACCCTTGAGCAGTGAAAGAAAGGTGATGTTAGCATGAATGACAAGGTCGTTAGGTTACTTCTTACATCGATTTACTTCAAGGTGTGTTCAAGATCATTATACAGCCCAAACATTGCAAAGTTTAGTGCTTTCTTTGACACCCTTATACCTTTAATCTCAAATCTGTAAAGAAATTTACAAACTTCACAGAAGAACAGCAATCACACTTAGGGAATTGTTGGCAATTTAGTTGAGGCGTTCAAGCATTAGGGATATCGATTCACCCATTTCTGATATTTAGATTGCAAAAAAGGCAAGACGTTGCAATAAGATTGAAGTAATAAGTCTGAGATTTAAACTTTTATGCAGAACATAAACCCTTGTCACTAGAAAAGTGTCACACAGAAAGAGGTCTTATGTGCAAGTATTAGGTGAGCCAACAAGAAAGTATTTATGACATCATTAATGAACCCAGATCTAAGAAAAAACTCAGACGTGATGCACAGAGAGCAAGAAAATGCAGGTCGTTCCAGGCAAGGGCTAGATCGTTATACCTAGTTTAGTATCGGTTTGTCTCTATCAAGTTTGCAACACATAGCTGTCATAAATCTCTGCAAAAATGAACTCAATGTTGAATAAAACCAGTGCTTACCATATGTTTTCCAAACATGAATAACAATAACTAACTTTAAACGACGGCAGATTATGCACCTTGGAGTTATCTTACTCAATAGGGGTATAGATCCAGAAAATACGTTAAAAAAAAGAGATCCGCCCTAATCTATGCCAACTTCAAATGGTGTGTCATGAAAGTACTAGTTAACAATAATATGGATCCAAGCTTAATAAGATATAGAGTTCAGACAAACTAGGATCTTGCAACCTAGTCAAATAATGAAGCAACGAAAGCCCTAGATTGCTTAAGAAAATAAACGGAAAGAAGAGAAATTTAAATTTGGTGAGAGAAAGGAAACTAAGACCAGTGCCTATCATATTGGGCCTTGGAGTCAACTAATTCTCCTTGAGGGCTTGGCTTTTGCAATGGATCTTGGGACTCTGGGCAACCCTAGGGTGTACCTATCAACCTCCCTCAAGAGATCTTGGATATAAAAGCATCACCTATGAAGAGAAACACTAAAAGCACCATATGATCCCTCAAGGAGGACCACCCCCCTGAAGCCAAGAAAATTCCCTGTAAATCACCCATGCAAAAATACCCTTTACCACTAAATTCCCTGTAAATCACCCCTGCAAAAATACCTTTTACCACTTGTCATATGAGGGGTAACAGACAGTCTTATTAACTATAACTGAAGAAATAAAAGCCTCTATGCTAAACAATCCTATTTTCATTGTCAGGGGATGGGGATAGAAACATAGAAACAAGGCTTGCCGAATCTTTCTGTTACTCCTGTGTGTACTCAGCTCTGCTAAAAAATGATCCGAGTCGATGACATAGGTACAGCCAAATATCAATGTCAGAGTTTCACCTGATCTACTCAATATTTTTGGATCTTTAAGGTTCTAGGTTGACTTAGAGAGAGCAGCCAAAACCCCAGGGGAAATGTTCCTCCATTGACAAAACTCAGGCTAACACGGAACTATGATTTTTGTTGAGTTTCTGGCCAAATTTAGATCAGAAAATTCTGGCAAACATAGGAGCAGTTTGAGTGCCCCTTATCCCACACCCTTTGGAGAATTGCAGATCTGACATTTTGGTCAAATGCCCATATCTACAAATTGCACTTGAGTTGTGTCTGGAATTCTACCAAACATTTTAGTTAAATGCCCATATCTACAAATTGCACTTGAGTTGTGTCTGGAATTCTACCAAACATTTTAGTTAACGGCCCATATCCATAGGTAATTAGACTTATTCTACCAAACATTTTGATTAAAGGCAAATATCCACATGTAACTGAACTTGAGTTGAGTCTTGAGTTCTACCTCCTTCACTCTGCGAAGTGTCATTCGCTTTCAATCTATATTGTCTGGATGATGCTCATATAAGCTTGGCTTTGATATACACCTATCAATGTTACTTGATAAGTGATTCACATCTGGTAGGCCAATCATCGAAGATTTAGAAAGTACAATATACAAGGCATTTGATCTAGCCCTACGGTCCAAGGTGAGAGATGCTATCCAAAAAACACTACAGGCTTCTGATCCTAAGAAAACTGAAGTTCCTATGGCATTAATAGCAAAGAAGCCTACAAGCAATCTAACAACAAAGGGTGTGATTGAATATGTTGGAAGACAGGTGATTGATTGAGTGTTTCGAGTGTTTGATTTCAAGAGTTTTATGTGGGTTTTAGTTTATTTAGGAACCTCTTCCTTCTGCATGTAATTTGGATTTGTATGTTATTCTTATGTGGGTTTTAGTTTATTTAGGAACCTCTTCCTTCTCCATGTAATTTGGATTTGTATGCTAGTCTGATGGAATCAGGTGGCTCCATACAAGAAAATAAGAAGACTGGTGTTTGCAAATTCAATTGTCAATGTTGCCCTGAACTTTCCCAGTGTTCTCTAGACAACAACTCTTTAGTAGGAACAAAGATTGTACTTCTGTACTCTGTAATTTCTAATTTTAGGTGTTACTGTACACCCATTAGAAGTTCTGCTTTATTTGCTCTGTTCCTCCACTTAATGTCCTCATTAGTCCTGCAGAATACACTGAATGCAGGCACTAAAGACATGGAAAGAAAATAACACAGGTTCGATGGGTACAGCAGCGCAGTAATAAGACTTGCAGCCAATGTCAAGAGTTTCCATTCTGCAATTCACACAATGCCAGTCCGCCTCTGTAATTCAAGATCATAGGAAGACTTGGAAACTTGGTAGATGGCACCTGTATTGCTTGACATGTCCAGTTGGTATGGTTGATGACAAGAATGGGCTAGACATTTCGAATGCAGCAGTCTTCAAATATATGGATGATGAAAAAGAAGAGAGTGCAATGGTCTGCATTACAACAGAAGCAAAGACAACAGTCTTTGGTTTGGAAGAAGAATGAAAGGCTCAAGAAAGCTGAGCTTAAGCAAAGATTGATGGTGAAGGATGAAGTTCATTTTTATGAGCATGAAGGAGAAGTTTTTCTTAGAGAGAATAGTGAAGCTGACAAAAGACTAGCTGAAAGTCTTATGGAGTTTCCTGACAGTGGAAGTCAGCAAGAAAAATTGGTGATGAAGGCATCAAATGAGACCGTATAGACTTATAGTTTTAAAACCAACTATTTGTGTGTGAATGCAGGATGCACTAAAGAGTGGCAGCAATCCAATGTTATCACAGAAAAGAAGAGTAAAAGTTTGTCTTTTAAAAAAATGGAAGAAGAACACTCTCAAAGTTGTGTGATTAAAGAGAAAGAGCAGTTACTGAATACTGGTGCAAAAGATTTTATAGGCAATGGGCAGTCATTGAAGGCTGTTGACAATGAAGACAGCCAGGGTAGAGGACAACTACTGAAAGTTGTTACAGAAGGTAAAGAAGGTTGTATAAGAATTGTGGACAAGGGACTTCAAGTAGAAGAGATACAATCTTTAGATGACTGGCTGTTAGAGAATGAAACCAGTGAGGATTGTGTAGAGTTCCCAGAAACAATTCCAAGTGAATTGGTAAGTCTATGCAATGAGATAAAACTTCTGGAAATAAAACTGAGTAACCAGAAAGTGCAAATTCAGGATGTAAAGCTGGAGCGGGAAGAAAGTGAAAAAATTGTCGTGAATGGCAATGATGCAAGGAGTTAGGAAGAAAAGATTGTCTCAGAAGACAATACTGAAGGAAGCGACAGAGTAAGAAGCTCTCAAAAAGATGACAGACAGATGTTGATGAAACAAAAGTGTAAGGTTTCTGAAGAAGAAGAAGATGAGCATAGTGTTACAGTCAAGAAGATATTGTATAGTTTTCTTCTTAGAAATGAAGTTGAATTTCAAGGACAGCAAGTGAAAGATGAAGAGACTAAGTTGTTAAGAAGGTTATTGAAAGAAAAAGTGTTTCAAGTATCTGACCAGAAAGGCAAATGTTTTAATTTGCAAGCTAACTGTGAGTCTGCAGGTGTAGTGGAAGATGAAGTGAAAGGAAATGAGGCCAGGATGTCTCATAAAGGTGAAACTGTATTGTATTTAGTATTTACAGTATACAGATATTAAACAAAAGATTGTTTTGAAGGACAAAAGGGAGAGTGAAGTCGTGAGGTGCAATTTAAAGCCTGAGGTGGTGTATGAAGTAGAGAAGGTAAGAGATCTCAAGCAACACAATATTGCGGAGATGGGAAATTAAGTTGATATGAAAACAGAAATCAGAAATTCTGTAGAATTGCAGTGGAGAAGATATTTTCATAGTTTATATGTTTATGAGAAGAGGCATGAGAAGGAAGATTGGGTGAGGAGTCGTAATACTCATATCAAAGAGCAGATCCAGTCACAATGGAGTGATGTTTATCAATTGGAAAATGAACTGGATAAGGAGATTGAAGAGTTGTGGAGACTCATATTGAAATATTCCAAGAGAATATACAGAGAACAGAGGAAGAAGGTAAATTTTTTAAGCTCACTGTGAAGAGGAGGTTACAGGTAAGAGTAATGGCAATATGCAGAACAAAGTGTGGAAACCTGGTAAGCTAAGACCAACAATGAAGTGTGATGATAGCAAAGGCAGTGGTGAGTTACAACATAAAGTCTGGGATCCAGGCAGATGGACATAGAGTGTATATGACCTGGAGGTCATAATATTTCTACCTTGGGAGTCTGATGCAGGGGCATCTACTCACTAAAATAATCTGAAATGTAAGTCAGATCTTAGGATCTTGACCATAGCCCAAGGAGGGGTTCCACTTGTAAATTCATTGTAAATGACATAGTTAGGGAGTATAGTCTTAGAAGATTCTGGCATATGATTAGGTGTCATTCTAAGTAATGGGTCATTAGGTTGAGGAATAATTCATCCTAACTAAGCCCATAATTGTCGACAGCATTTGATAAGGATCAGAGGATCCAAGGCTTCGCTGTAGGAATTTAGAGATCTGTTTAATAAGTCATTGTAAAGGATAGGATCGAATTTCTATGTTTAGTAAACAGTTGCAAGTTTGTGGGAATCTGTTAGTGAGCTGGAAGCTCATCCATAATTTATATATTATAAAGCCTAAAGGCATTCAAGAGGTTGGACAGCGGTTCGAAGATGAGAGACTGAAAAGGTTGGCTGTGCTTGTGAAGCCAGGCCTGTAGCATGTAACAAGAGAACTAGACTAGAGTTATTATGCATGTACAGTTGTAGTCTTGTTAATGAAAAAAAGAAATTCTGCAATTCTGTGTGTTAGCGATGTACATCTTGTGAATCTGAACGTTGTGTGTATCCAATTTGATATATTTGTTTAACCGGTTGATCCCTAGTTGCAGGGCAGTCCACTCTTGAGAAATGGTCGAGGAGAATAGGATTGGGCATATGTCTTTCAATATGAAGTTCCAGTTTTAAAGAATTTGAAGAAAAAGAATTCTTGGAAGAATTTGAACCTTTGAATCGTTTGAAGCAGAACTCATTGGGGGAATCGTTGATGGTGTTGAGCTAAAGGATACCACTGTATTGCGTTATTGGAGCAGGAATTCATTGAAGGAAGTCGGGTTTATAGCTATATATTGTTCCAGAGTGAGGTAAGATGTGGAATTAGAGGGCACCTATGCAAATGCCAGAGCAGTGCTGTATTGCTGTGGTAGAGATTCGATGAAGGGAATTGACATCATATGCTGTTGTTCTATCTCAGAGACGCAGTAGCTCAGGGAAGGGATTTAATACCTGTATAGAGCTGAGGTTGGATGGATGAAAATCAAACTCAGAGCATTGATGTTTAGCTGCCAGAGAAGGAGTGGAGCGAGGAGATGGTTGAACGTATTGGTTCCCATCTATAAGATCAAATCGCCCTTGGAATGGAACAGGGCTATGAGTCTGCATTGAAAGGGATGAATGGTTTTGAGGAAACCATTGCAAGATCTGGATTATGGTATGCCTAGGGACCTAGGCCTGCACCAAGTATGCTTGTATCCATTATCAGCTAAGTCACAGGGTTCGTCGAACTTCTAGGTTGAAGTTCAAAATTCGACGAACCCCAAAGAAAATTTAAGGTTCATTTAGGTTCAGCAAAGGTTCGTTGAGGTTTGACGCTGCCCGACGACTTCCATGTGCTGCTATGAGTTCTAAACAGAGTTTTCCATGTGCTGCTGTGAGTTCCAATCAAAATTAAATGGCAGAGTCTCAACATCTGTGTGTCCTCACCATACCACCGTTGGAACAATTCTAACCCTCAGGCCTCATCTCTACACTGTGGCATTGTGTGATTTACTGCCCCGAGCGATTGTGACTCCACACGTGTGACGACGGGCAACCAGCTATGGTTGCAACCTCTTGCAACTGTGACTCGCCGACTCACGGGTTTTGCGACTGCAACTCAATGCTGGTCACAATCACCACCGTCTCACAGGTCACCGCTGGCACACTACCGTCCACAATTCTCTGCAGTTATTTGTAACTTTTTGTATTTTTATATATTATATATTATAATATATATTAGAAAATCAGTTAATAACTTAGTAATATATATATATATAGTTATAAATTAATAATACAAGTTAATAATTTATATAGTTTTAAAATATATATTATATATAACTAGATATTAATAATAACACAAGTTAATAATTTTTTAATTTATATAGTTTTAAAATATAGATTATATATAACTATATATTAATAATAATACAAGTTAATAATTTTTTAATTTATATGGTCTTAAAATATATATTATATATAACTATATATTAATAATAAAAGTTAATAATTTATATATATATATATACACACACGAACCTAATGACGAACCTCATCACGAAATTTGAACCCGAATCGACCTAACAAGGATGAAATTTCAACAAATAGCCAACGTGGTTAATTCCCTAATCGAATCCAAATCGAAATTCGAACCCGAATCAAATTTCATCATTGTCATTTCAACCTTATAGCCAACGTGCCCTAACAATTCAACATTTTTAAAAGACCTATCAGTGTTTGCAAGTTGAAACTTCAAATTTGTAAGTCAGGTAGTTTATACACTAAAGGGAGGTGGATGAAAATGGTGGAAACCATTTCCTTTGATTAGCCAACATGCCTTAACAATTCAACCTTTTTAAAAGATCAATCAGTGTCTGCAAGTTGAAACTTCAAATTTGTAAGTCAAGTAGTTTATACACTATAGTAAAGACAAATATGTTATAAGTAAATTCCAATTTTATTGATCAGTTTATACACTATAGTAAAGACAAATATGTTATAAGTAAATTCCAATTTTATTGATCTGTTGTCTGGTGACAGATATTTCCATTTTAGTTTATTCATGTGGTGTGACATGGCACACATCTATTCCACCTTGGGCTGCAAGGGCACCTCCCTTCTCTTTGTCTAGAAAGATGGATCTGTGCTAGTTTCTTTTTTAAATGTTCTATGTTGGCATTTTTTATATTAGATGTCAGACTTCATTTTTTTCCATTTAACTTTATTCACATGAGGTCGGAACCAAACCAGGCACAAATGGAACAAGTGAGTATATTATAAATTAATATATAGCCACCTATATAATCCTGAATGAAACTCTTAACTGCTTGAAAATCTTAATGGAAACCTATTAAACCAAAGATCAAACGAAGAAAAATGTGAACTGAAAAATGATATAGTCTCCACACATTCTGTGTCTGTTAGAATTTTACCTGGTTGCTAGGTTGGCATTCTCCTACAGCTAGGTGCAGCCAACAGTTTGCAGCAGATTTGTACAGTACCTAGCAGATTCAATTTGCCTTCGGATTTGTGTGTGCCGCTGTGACAGGTATGAGGGCACTCTAAAGAAGCATCTTAGAGAGGCACTGTTTTGTAGACAGTAGAGAGGTAGAGCGCCAACCTCAGATAAGTTCTAATTTTAGTTGAAATTATAAAATTATAAGTGTAATGCCTTTTCTTATTTTAGATTAGGTTCTATTTCCGTAAGTAGTTAGCTGTTTTCCATAATTAGTATAGGCACTTTCTTTAGCTGAGTTAGCTTCTGTTCTTAATATTCAACTAGGGTGCTTCTCTGCATTAGGGTTTTTCCAGATTAGGTAGGGCACAACTTTCCTTACAGATGATGTAACTATATTTCTTTCTCTATTTGTGCTTGGACTGTTTCTTTTATCTACAAACATTGATTTTGATGCATGGAGAAGCAACAACTATCCTACCTCTGCATATTCAAGAATAGTGAGAACTCATTTTAGTTTCATAGGATATTTTTCTTGGAGTTTTTTAAAAGCGTTAGCACCATAGCTCTGTCGCATTTAACCTAAGAAAGATGCACAATACCTCTGCATATTCAAGAATAGTGAATACTCATTTTAGTTTCATAGGATATTTTTTTTGGAGTTTTTTAAAAGCATTAGCGCCATAGCTCTGTCACATTTAACCTAAGAAAGATGCACAATACCTCTGCATATTCAAGAATAGTGAGGACTCATTTTAGTTTCATAGGATATTTTTCTTGGAGTTTTTTAAAAGCGTTAGCAACATAGCTCTGTCGCATTTAACTTAAGAAAGATGCACAATACCCATTTTTGGGGATCTGAGGAGAATTCCATGGGTTTCACTCGATATTGGGTCCAATTGTCGTGTTCAGTTTGTGACTTGCTAAAGTGGTATTGACATCCCATTTTTTTGGAAATAGTACGAAATTGATAGCCTTTGATTAGAATCAACAATGAGTTGGTTTTTGCATGGATCTCATTTTTTGGAAATAGTACAAAATTGATAGCCTTTGATTAGAATCAACAATGAGTTGGCTTTTGCATGGATCAGTGCCAAATGAGCCAAAATTTTGATCCATGATGTTGATTCAGAATAAAAAGAAAACACTGATTCCAATTTGAATAGTAAATAAAGCTGAAGTATGAAAGCATTAGCAAACTTAACAAAGTAATTGTTATGAGTCAATATTTACCTCTTTATCAATTTGCAACCAACCTTCAAGAGATTATCCTCTATTTGTTACAAAATATTATCCTCTATTTGTAACCAACCTATCTCTAGCAAGTAACTCCACACATGTGAAGCACTCCTCTCAAAATGTTCACTGATACTGCATGCGGTTAAAAACAAGGAAAATCTTGTATTTTCTTCCGCAAATTTTTTTTGTGTGGCCATCTGACTTCCGAATATTACAGAAGAAAAAAAAACTCTGATATCCAGATATAGTCAAATACCAAAAAGGTAACCTGTGAATTTGAGATCATAAAGTGGAAAAATTATACACGAATAGCTCTTGAATTGAAAATATAACCTAAGCCCACCGAGTCGACGGAGGGAAGCTTCTCTAACTGATGCGCAAATACTCAACAACATGGTCCTCCTTAGCATCAAACTTGTTGATGTTGGGAAGACGAGCTTCTGACTTAAGAAGTTCCACTACACTAGCCAAAGAACACCACTCTTCCGACGCTTTAGAATAGCACTTGACCATTTTTTCTATGGACTTCAACTCATCGTGAAATTCAGAAAACAGAACCAGAGTAGAATAGTGTTCATCAAAAACAAGACTGACCCATTCTAATATCAAAGCCAAGGAAGGAACCCACCTGGCGATTTTAATGTTCGGCGTAGTGGCAAGGGGCAGAGGACCCGTCAAATGACTTTTGGAATACTTTGTCAGCCATTTCCCGAGGTACCGCAACAGCTTCAGAACCTCCGCCGTATCCAGCCCGCTAATGACAGAAGACAACACGGTCTCGTCCGGCGATGAAGAAACAAGGCAATGCAAGCACAAATCCGCGGCCGAGAAGCCGTCAACGGCCGCAGCGAGCAATACGGCAGTGAACTCCGAGGCGTATAATTGACTTTTGGTTTTCAGTTTGCTCGAGTTTATGCAGCGTATCCTCATGTCGGATGCGAGTTTTATCGCCAGAAGGGCTTCATTCCTCCATTCGTCTCTGACCGCGGCCAGGGTTTTGTCGCTCCTAGGGCGAAGAAAGTACCTGAGGAGCAGGAGGAGGTCCGAGGGTCGAAACTCGGTAGTGTTCTTGATGTACAGGCACAGAATATCGCCCCGTCTGCTCTCAACTAGTTTATCCACGAGCTCGCGGCACTTATGCCATGAAAACAAGCCCGGAGAAAGCAGAATCTCCAATGGCTCCCAGAAGTTTAGGGTTATGCACCATCTCACCATTAAGTTAACGACATGATGGCCTAGAAAAGGGGCCATGCTCTGCAATAAACGGATGGAGGCGTTTATATCCGTCGCCGGACTGGGTTTCGCAGTCTGGAGGCCGAGTTTACTGCCAAGGTCGAGAAGATATGGGTTTATGAAGCCGAAAAAAAGGTCCAGAGTTAAACCCTCGTTTTCGTTAAGGTTTATGTTTTTCAGGCGATTATACAGTTCTGTTCCGACATCGATTACCTGGTCATCTATAGGGCTGATTTTCCAGCTGGGCAATTTCCTGAACAGTCCTCTGGAGCCAGAATTGTCTGCGGAATCCGCAGACCTAGGTCCTTTTGCTTCGTCTTTGGCGTTAGGGGGGTTTCCGCTCTGCTTGCCCGCCGCCGCCACGAGATTAGAGATGATGGCGTTGCCATTAAGGGTTATCAAGCATCTGTTTGACGGAAGTAAATCGCCATCAGCTTCTCCACTATTGGCCACAGCCTTGCGGACAACGTCGATCAATGGCGTCTGCGTTTCCATTGCTGCAGTTTCAGTGAGCAAAGTTCACGGGTTATGCTATCATACTCCCTACTCCGGCTCTCTAAATCGGATAATCTAAATGCCGATAAATTAGTTTTGCAAATTATTGCTTTTAATAACAACCCTAATCATATTGTAGTAATTAGAAATATTTAATTATATATAAACATTGATAGGAGAGTGATGAAATAGGGAAACCGGTTTCCATTGAAGAAGTTGAGTTTATTGTTAACAAAATGTCAAAAGAGAAGAGTCGTGGCCAGGATGTGTGGACTCAAGAGCTCTTTCGTTCCTTCTTTGACATCATGGGTGTTAGCGTCAGAAGTCACCCCTGGATTGCTGCAGGAACAGAGCCCAATGGCCATCAGTTTATGTCACGATTTGTTTATGAAAGGGGTGATTGAATGGAAGTAAACTCGGACGATATTGTTTCAACTCCGAGACTAGGCCAGGCATGCATGGGCAAGTGAGGTCTTAGACATACTCCAGACAGTGAGTTGTAGTAAGGGTGAGTAGGGGGAAGACTTGTATCAGAGAGATGCAAAGGTCTGTTGTCAACATCAGGTTCTAGCAGACTGTAGGAGAATGCATTTAAACGCGAGATCTTCTTACATTCAAACGCAGAAAACCAGAGAATACAATAGTGCGACAATAAATCCTTTATCATAACACAACTGCAATAATTCATGTGAATCAGTCAATCATGAACTCCCTCAGTATGAGATGAAAACTAGATGGAATAAGGAAACTGGCTTTCATTAAACAAGAAATCTTACATACAGATGCATAACCAGAGAACTAGAGTGTTTGTTAAAACATTACAATCGGGAGCTTCGCTCTACCATCGATGCGTACAAAAATGGCAAAAATGCCTACATATACTCTTCCCCTTTTGCCCAGCAGAGGCGTCTCAGGACTTTCGAGGTGTGGCGTCTCCTCAGTCAAATCTGGCCTGAACTCCTTTGTCAGACGCCACCTTAACTCAGCATGGCTCTTGTAGGGGGGACCTGCCCGCAAGGGTACCACGAGCTAATTGCTCCAGGCCTCCCATACCTTCCATTTATGGCTCGAGCTAAGGTTTCAACTACCTCCATCCACCTTCATTTAATTTTAGCGAGGACCAAGATCGAGGTCGAGCTTAACTAGTCTCTGGAAGACGCGGTGATCCCTTCTGCAGCTAAACCCGACACTTCGTCCCTTTGTGCAGTTCTTTCTATCGCCCCCAAGTGACCGCGAGTTGTGACCCTGTGCCTAGATTCAAAGGCGCTTTCGGCATTTCGTGTTTTGTGGTTGGGAGGGGG
>ML784570.1:270452-289918 GCA_009831015.1 Picea engelmannii | reverse complement strand
GTTTTATGTGATGTGAGCTTTGAGTATAACAAAAAACTATGTTATCCAACAGAAACTCAGAGAGGAGGAAAAAAAAAGAACAAGTATCTTCTGGTTGGTGTTCTCCCTGTGTTCGATGCTTTGGTTGGTTGAAAAGGCTGCTTGGAGATTTGTTTGTTGAACTTCTTTGTTTTTTTGCTAGGAGTTGTAATGGATTTTCAGGTCACATGCAAAATAGTTCTTCATTGAAGTATATAGTTTCTTACAACAACATAGATTTGGCAAGTGTATTGAATTTTGCAGATCCCACAAGAATTTGTCTTCCTCGGGGGCGGCTCACTTACCGTGGCTTGCAAAATGGCATGTCATGTTCGTAAATGACACGAAATATTACTCCATTTGTGAATGTAACCAGAGGTGAGTAACATAAACTGTATGGGTGGATAAAACGACATATTATCACTACAAAAGTTTCTATTTCAAAGTTTGCTAAGCTACTTGTGGGTGTGGTAACCGAATTGACAGAAAGCCATGTTCCTTGTGAAAGTTTGTTCGGTTTCCTCTGGATGTAGTTACAGACTCCACATATTTGGTGTCACCTCCGAACATTCCAGACCTTTTTGTGGGTCGCCATATCTGCCACCGCTATGAGGAAAGATATATTCTGATGCGATATGCAACATTTGATACATTTGTCAGACCTGTGTTGATGCGTTCTGCAACATTTGATACACTTGCCAGACCTGTGTTGCCTGAAGAAGTGATGTACCTCAACATATTAACATTTTGTGGCTGGGTTGGACATTTTTTCCAATTTACTGTAATAAAGCGAAGAAGTTCAACATACAAATCTTTAGGCAACCTTTTCAACCAAACAGATGATTGAATACATGGAGAATAGCAATCACAACATACTTGAATTTTTTTCCCATCCCATAACATAAAATGACTCCCTCCACTTTTAAATCGGCCTGAATAGTGTTTCTAAGTTGTCTCGGATGTCAAGGGTCAGGAACATTGCAAGGAAAGCACCTTAAACCCCAAGTTTTCGACGACAGAGGGAAATTAATACTTGACAAAGAATGGAATGTGGAATAACCAGGCATTGCAAGTAGGCCATATCTGGAAGAGACAAGCTATTCAAAAAACTGGGATAGATGTAGTTGGCAACAACAAATAAGTACAAGACCCGAAATTGATATTCAACTCGTTTTTTTCAAATAAAGGGTTTGCACATCAAGAAAACTGTGAACAAGCTTCATCAATGTACATATTTTTTATTGGTCGGTGGCAGGCAAAATCGCAATCGTTGTGGAAAATAGTCTCAACTGTATTTTGTAACCCATCTTATTTGAATATAGAATAATTCCGATTTATTTTTTAATAGTATTTTCCAATCTCTGGTATTTGTTTTAATTTTATTTTGGAGGACCCGTCTTGCTTCCATTCTTCGGGTCCCGTAAATAGAATGAATTAATGAGTTACAAGAAGGCAGCTCAACTGTTGACGCAATGTTCATGTTCAATATCTTGCATATATTGCAGCTTCTTCTATTTGATAATATCTGTGCATATATACTAATATCAATACTATTGGAATAAATACAAAAACTTCTTCTTCGACAAAGCTTAGGCAATTATGTTTGGGTTTGAGGTATTAAACAACTATGTTCCCTGTTCCATCATATACATCTTGCAGCCAAAGAGCTTCTGTAATCTGCAATTTATGCTTTAACTACTGATAACTCACCAGGCGTTTGAAAAGCTTGGCATTAATAAAGGAACAACTGAAGTTGTCTTAATTACTTAAATCACACCAAATTTTGATTACATTTAATTTAATTTAGATATTAATGTTTATGGAGAGTCGGCATTTGTTCATGTCATTGCAAGGAGTACGAGATGAATAGATGATAAGGAGTTTATCTCGTTGAAACCATAATGCAAATTCATGTTTCTTGTTGTGTTATATACATCTTGCACTCAAAATTTTTGTGGTTTCAAAGAAATTTGTGAATTGAAGAGCATCCTGCAAATTGGGAGATCATTTACATTTGAAACATAAACAATCCCTTAATATATATTAGTATGAATACTATTCAGATAAATATGAAAACTTTCTCCATTAATACATATTAGTATGAATACTATTGAAATAAATATCAAACCTTTCTCTTGGCCAATACTTAGCCAGTTATTTGGCTAGCAGGCCCCGGGTTCGCGGTACCCAGCACCTATGTCTCCTGTTTTGTCATATACATCTTGCAACCAAAGAACTTTGGTGATCTACAGTTTATGCTTTTACTGGTGAGAACCCAGCAGGGGTTCGAAAACATTGCCATTAATAAACGGAAAAAAAAAAGGTTTTTCCACTGTCAAATACTTATCCCTTTTCCCCTTTTCCTTTTCCCATCCATTATGGATTTCTGGTTTTATACTTATTCATCTTTCTATGATGGGCGGTTGCAGGGTTCGCGGGCTGACATATCTTCATCTCCATTTGTATCTTCACATGACGAATCTGACTGACCATTGTTCCTTTCCATACCTAGTCAATTTTATGTCTGTGGTTGATGGGTTGGCGCATACGAACTAACCTTTTCTTCTTCCCGCCCATTATCGCTTTCTGAATATATACTTAGTCGCCTTTCTATGGTATCTGGTTCCAGAGTTAGCGGCATGACATGTCTTCATCTCCATCTATATCCTCACATGACGGATCCGGTCGACCCTTGTTCCTTTCCATAATTAACCAATTTTATGGCCGTCATTGTGGCATTGACGCTCACGAACTCAGTTGTTTATCGTTTCGTTATATACATCTTGCACTCAAAACATCTGTGATCTACAATTCCACCGTGGGTTCCTCATATATATTAACTTTGTTCAAAGTATCTGTCGTTGCCTTCCATCCCTAGCAACTTCGCGTCCTTCCTGATATACATCAACTATGCTCTTACTAGTGACAATTGGACACAGTGGTACGAAAGATGCTGCTGTGATCTGCAATTTATGCCGTAACTGGTGAGAACTCAGCAGGGGTTCGAAAGGATTTGCATTACTAAGCAAACACTAGATGTTATTCTGCGAGATACTTAGTCCTTTTTCCCTTGTCTTGTTCTCGTGTATTATCGCTTTCTAGTTATATACTCAGTCGCCTTTCTATGATCACGTGTTCCAACTTTTGCACGATGAATTGGACCACCCGCTGTTCCTTTTCATAGTTAGTGAATTTTATGCCCGTGGTTGCCGTGTTGGCTCTTTCGAACTCTGCTGCTTGTTGTTCCGTGATATACATCTTCCACTCAAAATTTATGTGATCTACAATTTCACTGCAGACTCCTTCATCGTTTTTCCCTTTTTTTCTTCCCGTGTATTATGGGAATATAAAGTATGGACATGATATTTATAGACCATGTACGGATTGCGCATTCCATACCTAGCCACTTTTTGGATCGCGTGTTCTTGGGCAGGCGAGCTCAAAATTGGGCCTCCATTGTTCTGTGCCCTACAAATACCACCCAGAATTCCGCGATATACAAATTGACAAGCGGACCTACGGGCTGGCTGACTCAACATTGCACTTCTATTGTTTCTTGTCCTCCAAACAACGCTCGCAGTTCCACAATATAGAAGCTCACACATTGACTCCAGGGTTGGTGGGGTGAAGATTGCCATTGTTTACAGATGGTAATCCCTATCAAATATCTAACAGTATCTAAAAACATTATTTTCAATACTAAATTAGCTCTTAGTAGTGACAACTGGACACAAAGGTACGAAATAGTTGGCATCACACCCTTCACAATATACAAATTGACTACCGAATTCCGACATCATCCACTCTTCCATGTTATAGATTATGCATTCAAATGTTTGGAGCGATACAATTTGAACGTCGGGGCCTCACATCTTCTGTAGAGACCTTGTCAGCCTATTTTGGATCCTCCTGTTGTTGGGTTCACGAAATGTCCAACTCTTAGATACTGTTTTGGGTTGGCACCAAGCTTCGTTCTACCACGGTTCACAAATGTTTCAAAGTATCCCCAGTAACTTCCTCTCGTTCCTAATATAGATTGGTTGTGCTCTTACTAGTGACAATTGAACACAATGGTATGAAACAATTGACATCCGACCCTCCGCAATATACAAATTGACTACCGGGTTCACATCTTTTGCTCAAAATTTTCGTGATTTACAATTCCACATCGAACTCCTTAGTCCTTTTTCCCTTTTCTTCTTCCCATGTATTATGGCTTTCTGGTTATATACTTAGTCGCCTTTCTACGGTCATGGGTTCCAGTGTTGGCGGGCTGACATATCTTTATCTCCATCTATATAATCACATGACGAATATGACCGACCGATGTTGCTTTCCATACTTAGCCAATTTTATGGCCGTGGTTGGCGGTTTCCAACTTTGCTTCTTCTTGTTCCGTGATGTACATCTTGCACTCAAAACTTCCATGATCTACAATTCCACTACAAACTCCTCGGACTTGCAAGCTTCACTCTACCACAGTTCACAAATGTTTCAAAGTATCTGTCGCTATCTTCCATCCCCACTAACTTCTTGTCCTTCATAATACACATTGGTTATGCTCTTACTAGTGACTTTTACTAGTGACAACTGGACACATTGATACGACACAATTTGCATCCACCCCTCCGCAATATAGAAATTGACTACCGGGTTCCGACATTGTCCCCTCTTCCATGTTACAGATTATGCATTCAAATGTTCCGAACGATACAATTTGACCGTCGGTGCCTCACGTCTTATGGGGAGACCTTGTGGGCCTATTTTGGATCTTCCTGTTCACGGGTTCACGAAATCTCCAATTCTTAGTCACTGTTTCAGGTTGGCGCATTCGAACTCTGCTGCTTGTTGTTCCGTGATATACATATTGCACTCAAAATTTCCGTGATTTACAATTCCACCGCGGACTCCTTGGTCATTTTCCCCTTTTCTTCTTCCCATGTATTATCGCTTTGTGGTTATATACTTAGTCATCTTTCTATGATTGCGGGTTCCAACGTTGGCGGGTTCACATATCTTTATCTCCATTTATATAATCACACGACGAATCCGACCGACCACTGTTGCTTTCCATACTTAGCCAATTTTATGGCTGCGGTTACCGGGTTTGCAGTTTCGAACTCTGCTTCTTCTTGTTTCGTGATGTACATCTTGCACTCAAAACTTCCATGATCTACAATTCCATCGCGGACTACTCGAACTCACAAGCTTCACTCTACCACAATTCACAAATGTTTCAAAGTATATGTTGTTGCCTTCCGTCCCTACTAAGTTCTTGTCCTTCCTAATATACATTGGTTATGCTCTTACTAGTGACTCTTACTAGTGACAACTACACACACTGATACAAAAAAATTCACATCCGATTGTCCACAATATACAAATTGACTACCGGGTTTCGACATCGTCCCCTCATCCATGTTACATATTATGCATTCAAATGTTCCGAACGATACAATTTGACCGTCGGGGCCTCATGTCTTCTGGGGAGACCTTGTCAGCCTATTTTGGATCCTCCTATTCACGAGTTCACGAAATCTCCAATTCTTAGTCACTGTTTCGGGTTGACGCATTCGAACTCTGCTGCTTCTTGTTCCGTGATATACATATTACACTCATAATTTTTGTGGTTTAGAATTCCACCGTGGACTCCTTAGTCCTTTTCCCTTTTCTTCTTCCCATGTATTATCGCTTTGTGGTTATATACCTAGTCACTTTTCTATGATCGTGGGTTCCAGCGTTGGCGGGCTGACATATCTTCATCTCCATCTATATTCTCACATGATGAGTCTGATCGACCGCTGTTCCTTTCCATACTTAGCCAATTTTATGGTCGCGGTTGCCGGGTTGGCACTTTCGAACTCCGTTGCTTCTTGTTCCATGATATACATATTGCACTTAAAATTTCCGTGATTTACAATTCGATCGTAGACTCCTTAGTCCTTTTTCCCTTTTCTTCCTCCCATGTATTATTGGCTTCTGGTTATATACTTAGTCTCTTTTCTATGATTGCGGGTTCCAGCCTTGGCGAGCTGACATATCTTCATCTCCATCTATATCCTCAGATGACGAATCCGACCGACCAGTGTTCCTTTCCATACTTAGCCAATTTTATGGCCGCGGTTGCCATGTTGGCTCTTTCGAACTCTATTGCTTCTTGTTCCGTGCTATACATCATGCAATGAAAACTACCGTGATCTACAATTCCATAGCGGACTCCTCAAACTCGCAAGCTTCACTCTACCACGACTCACAAATGTTTCAAAGTATCTCTCGCTACGTTCCATCCCCACTAACTTCCTGTCCTTCGTGATATACATTAGGTATTCTCTTACTAGTGATATACAAATTGCCCTCTGGACTGTCCTACCATATCCGCTTCGTTGTTACGCGTATTGCACTCAAAAAGTTCTGAGACATACAATTTGACCCTCGCGCCCTCACCTCCAACGATTATACCTTGTAACCCTATTTTGAAGCTTCTTTTTCCCGTACCCGCGACCTCCATACTTTCTTACTATGCAATTAGAAACCTTTCATGCTAACAATTGACCATGTAGGAACCGTCAACATTGTCATTAATGAGCGAAACGCTCGAGGAGATCTCCCATTATTACGCATTAAACCAAGATGTGTAGAGAATTATTTTGTCCCTTTCGATTGTTCATCTCGAACACGCGTCGTCGTGTTGGCCCGTACAAGAAATCTACAATGCTTAATTGCTCATTGTCGTATCCGCCATGTTCGCATTTCTATGTATGCAATCACTAGTGTTTAATGTTAACAATGCATCATGCAACAACCGTCCAAATTGTCATTAATGAACAAAAGTCTCGAGGACATCTCCCATTCACACGCATTGGACCAAGATTTGTGCAGGGCTATATTATGCCTTCCAAATTTTCATTTCATTCATCGTCTGGAGCAAACAAACGTTCTTGTAGACTTATGGCAGCAGGTCGACAACAGTTTTGTGGAGATACAGTAAATATCTTTGGACATCAGGACTAGAACTTCCAGTGGTCCACGACATACTTTTACTATTCATCCCATTCCGCCCAAAACAAAGTGATTTGGACCTCTGGAATAGCTCGTGCAAGCTACGTCCCTAAGGTTTTTTACTGTAAGGAGGTGGTCTCTTGGTGCACCGAAAAATATATTCTAGACCAAAGAATTATTCCACTACGCGACCATTCTCCTGTTTCTTTGTCACCTCAGGTCTTCCGTGAGATGTTAAAATTGCCCGAGCCAACATTAACGTTCATAGGACAAGACTGCAAGCAGTTTCTAGAAAAACATGATAACGGGTTGGACATCTTAGCCGACTTCCTCGAAGACCCAACAACAGTTCCTGAAGATGTCACAAGGTTGCAGGTAAGTTCCTTTAGAAATCCATTTCGGTAAATTGCTTAGCTGTTTACAAGAATAACGGGACAAACATCCATGAAAAGCATTTCCCATATAATTATTTATATTTTGTATTTCACAGTGAAGGAACAATACATTTTCGATTGGGGGAAGCTAATATCCATTGAGATCTGTTCCCAATTGTCACGATTCAAAGAATCAAATAAATTTTATATGTCATCCTACTTGATTTTCGCAATAGTGCATTGCTATCCGTTTCCAAAACTTTCTCTTTCCAATAAAATAAACTATGGATTCGACCCAGTAACATTCCGGTACGAGGCTCTGTGGAGGCACAAGGCCTCCCATTGTTTTTATGAAGTTTTTAATGACTTTGTATCCGTTTTCAAATATTTATTGTTAGGCAAGGATGCTTCACGGATGTCTGGCCAGGAAACCAAGTTTTTGAACAGGAAGGGCACACTTGAACAAAAGGAAAATCATTGTGTCCTCATGGTCTTTGGCTCTAAGGAAAATCATGCTTTCCTTCCATGCCACATCACGGACAAGATGTTTGTTGCAGAAATAACAAGGCAATACAACCACTGGTTGCATTTTTTCCATGACAAGAAAAAAAAACAGTTCATTCCTCTGCCCTGGAAAGTCGGAGACTTCGTGTGCAGAAAAGTCAACAAGATTGACGAATTTACTGGCCATTTCAAGAAATTGAACCTAACGTATGCTAAAAGGATAAAAGGGTTCGAACCTAATGGGAATTTTCAAGAACATTTACTGGCAGTTGGCTTCAATAGATCTTTTATCCATAGACACCTGATCGAAGACAGGGACAGTGACGACAACAATCCTGCTTCTGTCGATTGCGACGCAGAGACATTGCAAAGCGCGACTGAATTGTACATACAATAGGGAAAATTATCCGGTGAGAAGAGTGCCTAGTTCCCTGCCAACACTCCCAAGAGCACGACATCACCGAGCATCACTTCGACGACCCACCCCAGTAAGAAAGAAACCCAGAAATCTTCGAATGAAGGAGGAGACAATAACCCTCCTTGCATAAAAATTGATAGTTCTCACAAAATTCCACTGACGAAGAAGAGAAAAAACAATGCAGGGCAGGCGAATGAACCTGAAATTGAAAGTGAATGACTACAAATTGAAATTGAAACTGAGCACATGTAGAAAATTGGGTCATCTGCAGTGGAAATAGCTGAGACCAAATTTTTTGATGAAGATGAATCCTTCGTATTCCAGAGCGATGTTTTTGACAGGCAATCTAAAAGTATGGTCATTGAAAAGAGAGATGTAACAAACAGAAAAGGCAAATCTTGCACGGAGATTAACTTTAGGAAAATGCGACCGTCCCAAATCTCCTCATTTCACCAAGTAACCGGTGAAATTCTAAAGGATTCCATTGGAGGAATTGAGATGGAAAATGACAGACTGAAAGACTGCCTCAACGAATTTGAGCAGGCTTTCATTGCAACCCCAGAATTTGCCAGTCCTTTAGCGAAAATCATACCTGCTACCATTGCGGTCAAGATGAAAGTATCCTCTACCCTCCTTGCATGCTCTAGATCCCTTATAGAGAATAACATCAACAAAAGAATGCAGCTAGTTATTGAAGCCTGGGAAACATCGCAAAATTTAGTTTCCTTCAGAAAGAAGGCAAATGATTTCCTGGAACATTTGGAGGTGAATTTTAAAAATGATCAGTGTTTATGTGAAGAGGTGCTGACCCATTTTGCCAACTATGCCGTCAACACATCGGAACTGAAAAGAAGACAAGAGAAACTCCCCTCCCTAAAGTGGACCAAAAAAATAAAACCATGTTGGCAAAAGAAAGTTAACAACCTGGAGCTCATTGTCAAATTATGTAAACAAACCATATCATAAAAGGAAGATTTATTCACAAGCCTGATCCAAATAGACTTAGCTGTAAGTACCAACGAGGTTTAAGACCCAAACTTAATTCTCAAATCCTTGTCAATAACCAAAGAATCCTACCATGAACAAGTTGATATTTTAAAGGGTTTGTCTTTCGAAAAGTTTTACGGCATAGTTGAACATCATCTAGATGAGCACGAGCGTTGGGTACTGGACTATGTGTCACACAATGAAGAAATTGAACAGAGTCTGCATAGTATTTCAATGGATCTAAGGAAATTAGAAAACAACCTTTACGACATAGAAATCTGGATGAAATCAACATGCCCCCCATGAAAAACTACAACGAAGAATGGTTCCAATAGAGAATAGACAACCTCATCCGGGAAGGGAAACAATCGGTCGACATGACTCCACTGACCATCGACGACAGCAACAAAAACGCATCGGCTTCATAGTAAGTCTATACTAGCATCTTGTTTTCTTCATCAATCCAGTTTAAGTCTATACTGTCATCTTGCTTTCTTTATCAATCCAGTTATGACCTCTTTAAATAGAAAACTGTAACCAAAGAATCATAACTTCCAATTTCTTCTTTTCATGTCTTCCTCTCTACTGTCGCACACTTCTTCTTTCGACATTCCTAATTCTTGTACTTATTTCTTTTTATGGTCCGCGGGAGCCCCAATCCCAGTCTATATGACAAACACATTTAAATTTCCAGAAAGATGTAACAGACATTATTAATTTTTGATAAATTTCAAAGAACACTGATTCGGGAATGCCTTTATTGTATACTGAATTTTGGGTGTCCAGGAACCTTTCTGGTTTGTTCCAAAGAAAACTAATTCGGGACTGCTACATTTTTTGTGTCCTATTGTATGCTAAATTTTTTGTCTTGCACGACGTTGTTACTATTCTATTGTATGCTAACTTTTTGGGTCTCCAGGAACCTATACTTTGATAAATTTCAATTTTTCTTGTGTCCAGAAGCCTTTGTTTTAAAGCAAGCTAATTCGGGAATGCTAATTTTTTTGTGTTTTTCTCCACGAACCTATGTAATAGACGTTATTACTATTCTATTGTTTGCTTTTCAATGTTGATGTAATTTCCAGAGATATGTAACAGACATTATTAATTTTTGATAAATTTCTATAGTCCCCAAGTCCGCTTGTCAATTTGTAACCAATTGTGAGCTCGCCAGCTCGAGAATGCGCGATCCAAAAACTTTCTCCCCACAAACGTATGTAAAATGTATGTAAAAAAAACTAATTCGGGAATGCTAAATTTTTTGTGTCCAAGAAAAGCCTTTGTTTTAAAGCAAAATAATCCGGGAATGCTAATTTTTTTGTGTTTTTCTCCATGAACCTATGTAACATATGTTAATACTATTCTATTGTACGCTTTTAAATGATGTAATTTCTAGAGATATGTAACAAACATTAATTTGTGATAAATTTCTATAGTCCGCAAGTCTACTTGTCAATTTGTATATCGCGGAACTCTCGGTGCTATTTGTAGGGCATGGAACAACAGAGGCCCAATTTTGAGCTCGCTAGCCCGAGAACCCACGATCCAAAAACTGACTAAGTATGGAATAAGGGCTCCGTGCATGCTCTATAAAATAAGCCTTTGTTTTAAAGCAAAATAATTCGGGAATGCTAATTTTTTTGTGTTTTTCTCCATGAACCTATGTAACAGACGTTATTACTATTCTATTGTATGCTTTTAAATGATGTAATTTCCAAAGATATGTAACATACATTATTAATTTGTGACAAATTTCTATAGTCCGCAAGTCCGCTTGTCAATTTGTATATCGCGAAACTCTTGGTGCTATTTGTAGGCCACAGAACAACAGAGGCCCAATTTTGAGCTCGCCAACCCGAGAATGCGCGATCCAAAAACTGGCTAAGTATGGAATGAGGGCTCCGTGCATGCTCTATAAAATCTCATCGCCATACTTTATAAAAGTACATATTTCGTATGTATAAAACTAAATATCTACTTTATAAAATTACATATTTTGCATGTATAATTTATGTTGTCCAGGAACCTATAATTTGATAAATTTCAACTTATTTTCTGTCTAGGAGCCCTTGTTTTAAAGATAACTAATTTGGGGATGCTAATTCTTTGTGTTTTTTTCCACGAACCTATGTAACAGATGTTACTACTATTTTTTTGTGTATCTCCACGAACGTATGTAAAGAAAACTAATTCGGGAATGCTAAATTTTTTTGTGTCCAAGAACCTTTTGTTCTGCATGGAAACCACATGTATTTCAACTTGCTACCCACATGTCTATACTCGGTCGCATTTATTCCCATTCCAACCTGGCAGGGACTACGCTGCCATGCAACACTTGTTATTTTTTACACATGAGTATAAAGTTATTTTCAGAAAAATAACTTTTAAACTAAAATTTGTTTTGTTATTATTGTTCAAACTATAATGTAACATTATTATTTTTATTTTTAAAAAGGACAAAACTAAATAACACAAGAAGTTGCCATGGGTTTCCTATTCGTCCAAGTAGAAGGCATTAAAATAATATAGACTTATGCTTTCTTTACTTTAAGAGAATCAACGTTGTATTTCTATATTCAGTGAATGAGTATACCTTTATCAGTGAATGGGTATACCTTTGTACTTCTAGTAAATTTATCTCTGTTTGGAATATAAGAGCATTGTGTGAGTTTACAATTACATAAATTGATTAAAGCCATGAAAACTTTCAAGCATGCATGTAGACAAAAAGGTTATGTTTCATAATAGAGATGGAACTCACTTCCCTTTCTCGCTAGTCTCTAAATTTACTGATGATTTTAACATTAAATCAAACCCTAATACTCACAATGTTCAATATACTTATTTTAAATTACATTTAATTTAAAACACATATTTCAAATTCACATAAATACAATTATCATATTTTCTTTTATATATATCAAAATGCAATTCATATATACTAACATTTAGTAATATATAAAACTAAATTATATATATGTTAACATTTAGTAACATAAAAAAACTATATATAATTATTTTTATTGTTATTTTTGCGTTGGTCTTTGCCCGCCATCCTCCTTGATTCGAGAGACAAAATGGTCACAACACAACTCCAATAACAATGGGTGTTGTGTCTGGATTTCCATCTAGGTGAATCGTTACAGAATACAATGATGCATAATACCATTTATTAATCATAACTAAGAAACACATTTAGTGGCATCATTGAAGAACAAAATGAACAAATTTAATAACTTCATCTTTGTATGTTTAGGCTCTAGATCGCCACAACTATCAATAAATATTACCATCGCTTGACAACGTGGATGATTAAATTGAAGCGGTCCATCTGGATGGCCTTCCCAAACCTCTGTGGCTGCATGGATAGCACGTGGAACGACTGTTTTATGGAGTCCTTAATCAGATACATTGAGAAGAAGCGCTCAAAGTCCTTACAAACACCCAATCTTAGCAGAAACAACTCCTGCTATAGCATAGATATGCATATATAGTTGAGTCATATTAGTTTGAATAATAGCTATCATCGTTACATAAAGAGTTAGAGTTTATCTGTGCAAATTAGAACTAGACAGGAGGAGCAAGATTGATCTTTCATGCAACACAAGAGGTAAAATCTTGTTTTCAAAAGGATATTTACACTGTTGAACAATACTCTGGAAATTTAAAACCCCGCTACAATGCTCTATACGTTTCACTCATACTTAGCTTCGGATTTGGTTTCCTCTAGCCATTCCTTGGAAACGAATGCCCAGTACCTAGGGATCCTATGGACCATTCCCTGTTTCATGTTTTGAGGGAGGGAAATATTGTAACGCCCCATATTTAGACCTTAGACATTTAGAACTTTGATTTTACTCATCTTTGTAATTCAATTTTCAACATTTGTTTGGGCTCAGTTAGATTGGGATAGATATTTAATATATGTACATCTGGACCTAATTATGTGTTGCATGCTATTATTTTCATTGTTATATGCTCGTGATGATAATAGCTCTTTGATTTGTTTAAATACGCAAATTAAGATGTGGAATTTAGGTACATGGATATCGATTCAAAGTTATGTTGTGAATGCATAACAGATGCAAGACATGATAAAAATAAACATACATTTCTTAATTGAACGTCAATAGATATATGTATTCTTATATGAAATTATGATGTATATACATGGATATGAGTTATTGGTGAACTAACCTATAGGTTGATGAGCTATGTGATAGCCAAATGACTACAATGATGAAGTAACATGGATGTCGTAGACATAAAAAAGATAGTGTATGCTATAAGTTATAATTATTATTTAATTTATGATTCAAAATATTGCTATGATTTGTGGTAAGTGTGATTTTGACAAGACACGTAGCTTGCCCAGAGTTGTTGTTTGATGACATGACTCTAAGAACAATAGTTGCATAGTATGGCTTGATGTAGAGTGTTGACCTTAGTTCTATAATGAGGGGTGGAGGTATTTCCCACCATTTATCTTCTGAAACCTAGAGTCGTGGGAGGGTTGTGTGAAGTCACGCTCCCCTAGACGTGTGATGGTGACTACTAGTTTCCTGTTGGGGAAGATTGGTCGAGATGTATGACACTTCCGCTTACGAGTTCTATCTGGAGTTAGGTCAATATAGTTGACGCTCCAACTTAGTCCAACGAAGGAAAAGATAGGATGGAAGATGGAAGTAGGTTAGGAAGGAAGGATGCTTCGATGTTAGTTGAGAATACTGATTGGGGATTAAAGATGCCACTATTGTTTACTCACTTGGTTCCTACCATGTTTAAAACCCTCTTTTGATTTCCTATTGATATTTTAAGTGTGATAATGAGTTATTGATGAATTGGTGTAATTTTGTTCGCTAAGATTATTAAATGATGCATTACTTGATCTGTTGTCCTACATGTCTTGGTGTGATCATATAAGAACTATGCATTAGAGACAATGGTTGTTTATCGTTAGTACATGCTTGAGATATGTGCCCGCTAGCTATGCACACATACCCTACACATGTACACTAGTACAATTAATTAATGTATTAATTATTTAAGTAGATTATTAACTATTTAATTGAATGTTTATTGATTATGTAAATCATATTGCATACAAAATATCTAGAAGCATTAAATGCCTTCTTTGACTTGGATTGATGGTTGGTATGATGAATTAAATGAGCATGGTGGGTTGTCATGTACATTTTGGGGTAAATTGTCAAATTGCATTTATTAGCTAGCATGAGAAGAAAGACTTTGCATTTTATTTATTGTTGTTTAATGCAAGCCATTTATATTTTAGTTTTATTTTATTCTTTTCCCTAAAATCTAGATAAGGGAGGTTGATGGATAATAATGAGGGTGGTTGAGGAGACTTGGGAAGGGTGTATGGAAACTTGATAAATAGGGAGGATAAGTGGCGAGGAAGGGGAGGATTGGGAGGTTCAAGCATAATGAGAGGTTGTGAAATTCTTGGAAGATATAATTCTTGTGATAGTCTTCTTAGAGCATATGTGCTTTGCTGTTCTTGGAGTCACGGGCATAGAGGGCCAAGAAACCGAAAGATTTCTTGGATCTAGGAAGCCAGCTAGGCTCCTAGTTGGCTGGGAGGATTCCGTTGTTTCACTCTGGGCAAGTGGGAAAAGAATTGGGAAAAGAATGTTTGGAAGCACCCAAGACTACATTGCAATCGATGAGCTTCAACAAACTGAGGAGGTATTCTTCAGTGGTATTTTGTTATTGATATTTTTTGATATGCTTCCATTTTAAGTTTTAAATCTTAGAGTTAACATATTACTTAATTCATTATGCTATTTATATTTATCATTGAGCAAATGTAGAAGAATTGTGTAAATGAAAATCAATGAAATTATGTTAAAACAATAGTTATTGCGTATGTATTTAATAAATAAATAATTACTTAGCATCCTGTAGAAGGGTGCTACATTTGGTATCAGAGCTTAGGTACTAACACTAGGGCAAAAGGGGCCATCATCATTGTGTTGTAGATTTAAAATATGAGTGATAACTATAACTATAATTCAATCATCATACAAAAGAAACTTGTGTAGTTTTTTTGACACTTTGACACACAAAAAAAGAAGGAAAGTATTTGTTTTATTGTCCGTAATAGAAATTATATGATTGAATTATTTAAAGGTACCTATAGAATAATTTTCGTGTGAAACAATAGAAAGAGTTGAACATAATAAGAGACACAAAATTATGAAATGGACAGCCAAAGTCTGAATGGAACTCTTCTTTACACTCTGTTGAGAGGTTAGCAAGGAATGTTGCTTTGTATACATTCCTTTTTGGGACAACCTATGATAGAGGCACCTAGAAACTCAAAGATAGCTATAGAAGAGGGATTTTCCCTGCCCTAAGTGATCTCCCATGTCATTTTCCCCTAAAACTTGACCTCGAACACTTCCTGAAGCTTTCGAAAGCAGAGAAAAATCCCATGGATACCCTGACAATCTTCAATTTTGTAACCCAATATTTAGACTACAAACACAATTACACGGTCTTCGATAGGATGATTGACAAGCTTGGAACCCCCCCCCAAAAAAAAAATTCAAGAGATCCACAACATTCTCGTGCAAATCCAAGTCAGCAATTTGCATGCCCGAAGGGCATGTTCCTCTCAATCTTCAAAGCTTAATCAAAATCCCGCATCGCCAAACTGGTTGTGGAGGTCTTCAAAAACTTGGAGAGAATCCTGGATGTAAGCCAGTTATTTGCTCTTACAATACCCTTCTCAATGCACTCGTGCAGGGTAATTGTTTGTTAAATCCTTGTATGCATATCTCGATACCGTTGGAATAAACCCTAATTTACAAAAAAATAATGTATTAATAAAAATACTTTTACAAGCTCAAACGATTCAACGAAGCAAATAACTTGTTACTAGTTGAGATGGAGAATAGAGCGTGCGAGCTAGACGTTGTGAGCTATGGTACTCTGTTGAGTGGGTTTTGTCAGGGGGGCAGGGTTCAAGAGGTTATAGGATTTTGGTAGATAATGTGTATCGAATGTTGCAAGGGAAAGCCAACGATGCAGCAAGAATCCAATCTACAATGCTTGTAACTGGTCGTAAACCAGATGTTGTATACTATGAAAAATGGTTTGAATTTTACAAAAAGGGTATGTTGGATGAAGCCATAATAGTGTGGAAGATGATGCTAGAGAATGACTGTGACACAAGTATTTTTCCTTACAATGTATAGATCTGTGTGCTATGTAAGGCAAGCAAGGTGACATAAGTTGTTGAGCAGTGGCAATGTTTGTCCAAGAAGGGTTTTGATCCAGATGCCATCACTTATGGGATTTTGATTGATGGGTTATACAAGAAGGGATATATTAATAAGGTTGTTGAAGTTTGGAATTGGATGAAGGATGGTTCACCAATGACCAATGAGAGAAATTGGGTTCAAACCAATTTAGTAGTCAGATACCTGATCCCATCACCACGTTGATGAGATGAGGAAGACTTATTCCAATGAAGGATGGAACCACCAATTAGAATGATGGATGAAATTGAAGCTAGTTCACACTAAGATGCAGTCGCTCAAGAAGATGGTTTGGTGACTACGTAAACATTATGTTTTTTCTTAATCATACATAATCACATCAATAGTCATGTGCTTGGATCTCTTTTGAAAGGGTGTAGTAAAGCATGAAACCACCTGGCACCCAATGACCGTTGAGAGAGTTTATGGTTTCCTTCTTCTATCATGTATTTCCATCTATTTACTAGGTATAATGATTATCGAAGAAAACCATTGCATATTTCAATCTGCTTTTCAAAGTCAAGCAAATGAGAAATAAGGGATGTTGTTTATACAAATGTGGGGAATGGTCGTAGAGAAATTCGAGAATGATGTTGATGGAATAGATTTTTTTTTTATCTGGGAAAGAGATCATGTTTTAAGGGTTAATTAAATTTATTTAAAATTTTTGTTAAGGCATGTTTTCTACCACAAATCATAGATCATATGATCCAATTCAATAAAATTATTACAGTTCTTAAACAATTGAAATTTTTGAAAACTTAGTCGAGAGCTCTCTACTGAGATTTTTGAAAATTTAACCGAGAGCTCTCTAGAATGACTATCAAAGAAAACCTATTAACAAAAAAATAAAATCAATCTAAGACTTTCATATTTACATGGACTAAGGTTTATTCTTTCCTTCATTTATCTTTGTTGTAAGAATTGATAAAAATTCAACACTCATTTTAGTATCATCAACTATGAGGAGTCTTTAATAACTTATATTTCGCCTAGGGATGTCCTGACATATTTGGAGCATAGGGAGAAGTTTAGTGAAATGACCATTAATAGAATCATAAGCATCCTCATCCTCTTGTCCTTGTGTTTGAATCCATGGGGAATCCACTGGGAAAGAGTATGATTGAATGAATAGAGTATAGTTTGAAGATTGGATTCCTGAACACTCTGTGAAGGTCAAACTTCTTACCATCCTCTGAAAATAAAAATAAAAATAAACTTTTTCCACATGTATTTTCACGTTATTTTGATGAATTGTCTCCTTTATGTGGACATGACTCCACCAACCACAACCAAAACCTTTGACAAGTTCTTCCTCTTCTCAGATGGCTTCAATGTCTAAATTATTATGCTCGCTCTTTCGTAAATGAATCCACTTCTTTCTTTGACTTCTCTCTATGAGTGTACTCACTTGATGTATGTGCACGAAATTGTTAATATGAACTCACTATTAAAATAATCGTAATTAGGTGGGAATCTCTATAGGGTCATTTATTTATTTATCATAATCAGGTCGGAATCTCAAACTTATTATGACTTGATGGTCATTTTTTTTATGCTTCGAAATTATTAATATGAACTCACCAGTAAAATAATTGTAACGAGGCTGAAATCTCAAATTTATTATGACTTAATGGTCATTTATTTTCATGCTAGTTACTTTATGCTTCTTGATTTTTTTTAATGATCTCTCTTGTAAAATACTATTTTTTTAACAAAAATGGTTGGGGGGTTTTTATATTAAAAAGACGGCCGCAAAATTTCAAAAAAATACATGTGGCAGGGTGTGAGCACCTCTGCTGCTTCTGAAAATGCTTAATTGTCTATTGAGGCCTAAGAAAACTATATCAGCTTGTGCATATGAGCTGCAGTTCTGCCATGTGAAATTGGCAATATACACATTTAACAACAACAAAAATTTACATTTCATAAAAGACCTGCTTAATAATTATGAGGCTGCCCGGGATCTTCTTGTTGTTCCGTTGGTCGAGCTTCTAGATTCGCCTTTGTTGGGTTCTCCTCTGCGTAATGGCGGTTTGGGTTCTCCTCTGCGTAATGGCGGCCTGCGAATCCTAGAGCTGCGGAAGCATGGTGGTCGTTGCTGGCTATAGAGTGAAAAGAAGAGGGAAGCCAAGATTCATCAGTGCCAACTAGGTTCGCTGGTTGTTGAGGGTTTCCCAATTGTTGGGTAACAACCTCAAGCTGTCTTGTATTTCTATTGACTCCCCTTAAAACTATTGCCAATTCTTGGTTATGGCGGATTTCTTGCTGCTGCAACTGTGTCTGAAGACCTGCCAGATCCTCACGTATCCCTTTATTTTCACGTTGCAGATCTTGAAACCGTGCGTCTGTGCGCTCCTCCATCCTCCTATAGTCTGTTCGGAGTCAAAACTATTCTTGAAGGTCTTCTGAGATGCAATTTGGGCAATAGTAAGAGGCTCTTGACCTCCGCCACATGATGGTGTGGAGTTTCAGGAGAAGAAGAGGCAAGTGAGCGCCAAACAAGCAGAATAAGCAGAGATTGAAAGGGAGGAGGGCGTAGACAGAAAAAGAAGAGGAGAAGAGCCAACCTGGGTGAAAGAGGAGCGGTCTGAAGAGCCAGACGAAGAAACCGAGAGAAATTTGTAGCAACCATGATGGTTTAAATAACAAATTGTTGATGGTACTGGGAGCCATTGTCACCCACGAGCAGAGGTGACTTTGTGTGGGATGAGAGGATGAAGGTGACGCTAAAGGCTTGTGGCTGGTCGTCAGGGAAAGTAGGCAGAGATCCTCAAATAAAAGGGAAATCGAGTGCAGAGTGAGAAAGGACACGAGGAGGAAGAGAGAAGGCACGTGGGCTGTGAAGGGGGGGCGCGTGCCAAGGGGAGTGGGGGGCCATTC
>ML784570.1:247320-268590 GCA_009831015.1 Picea engelmannii | reverse complement strand
CCCCCTAGAAATCCACCTAATTCACTCTCGATACCACTCACCTTCCCACCACTACTTCCCCTCTCCCTATACGACACCTATCCCCACACCTCCTATCTGTTAGCCAATTAACCCCTTCCTCCATGACCGTTAGTTGTCCTGTAACGGTCCCACGCCCTAACGGATATCCCTGCACATACAAAACATCCTCACCCTCCCCCCCTCTCATTACACTATTTTCTGACTGAGAACCCGTGAAGATTGAGCAGAGCTTGTTGTTAGACTACCACCACCATCACTTACCTTCAATCGATGAGCTATTTTTTCGGTAATTACAACATTGCTAACCTATTCCATTGTCAGTTTTTCAATTATGGCTCCCAAAGGCAAGTTTGTCGACGCCTCTGAAAATCCAATGGTTCCCCCTCCAATTGACCTTGACCACATTCCTCTGGCAGAGGAAGATTATAAAGTTGCAGAGCCTAGGTGTGAATTCGATTTAGTCGAATTACACTGCTAGCTGATGGATCATTTCCTTGACCAAAGTGACGAAATTGGACTCTGGGAATGCAATTTACCCCTCTACATGTTTCCCCAAACCTACCTTTTTCCTGAATTTGTCCTTAAATGCTAAGCTAGTTATCTGCCAAGCCAAAGAGCCATTGCATCTCGCAATGGTGAAATTTTGTTTACAATTACTCATGAGACCATTAACCAAATGCTTCAGATCCCTCTAAATAACTCCACCACCCTTTTCTCTGTCGAAGCCCTAAATGAATTATATAAAAAATTGACCTTTTCCGAGAGATCCCAAATTTTTGAAATTTTCCTCCCCGAAGATGCCCAACTGCCTAATAAAAATCCACCATACCCTCTTCTATTTTCCCAAAGAAAGCTAATCAAATTATCTCCATGATCTCATGTCTATTAGGATATTATTGTGATGAATGGGTAGAAGAACCTATTTTAGGTTTTATGTCCATTTTCTCTACAGAACAAAAGGTTTCTATGAACTTCAATTTTAGTCAATTCTTGGCTGACATCATTCATGAACAATTTCTTAAGTTTCAAACTGAAGGAATGTTCAAGTATTCTTCAATTTTGGTTTATATGTTCACATTCTATCAAGCAGACAGGTTCCCTTTCGCACTCCAGAAGTTAAATGAACAAGGAAGCTCATAGTCAGTCATCTTTTGGACTTCATTGGTGAGAAAGAACTTAGTGGAGTACAGTTTCAAAGACTTTATTGATCAACTCATTTATCCAACTACTTGTTTACTAAGCAGTGGTACAGAACCCAGGGTTAGTGAAGAAATTTAGAAGGGTTTACATCTAACTGAGCAGGCCAAGACAATTGACTGATATTTATACCAGAATTATACAAAAATAGGGGCGTATAGATGTGAGCTGCCACCATACAGGTTGCCTAAACACCTCCCAAAGGGGATTTTTGCATTGGAGTACATAATACAGATGATAAATTCAGATGAAATCCACTTTGTAGTAGCCAAGAATAAATCTCAGTTCAAAATTGAAACTCAGATATGACCATTTATTTGCAACATCAGAGCAACAGGTGAAGAAACAAACATCCTCTTAAAACATATGAAGTTTCCTGTAAGATTTACTTAGTCATATGACCCATTTGGCATTATTTCTTAGCCGAGGACCAAACATAATACCACTCCCTATGTGCATACACAAAGGCCAGAGATTGAAAAATACATGAACTAGGTTGAGTGGGAAGAGAACACCTTGCAAGAAGCAGAAGAACAACTTCTATCTATGACGACTTCATAGACCATCACACCTCATAAAAAAGCAGAGAAAAGATCAAGGAATGAAGACTCTCCTTCAGTCACAAAGGTCTCAACATATGGTTTTCAAATATATAGGAAGAAGACTAAAACCATTCCTACAACAAGTTTTCTTAAAGAGGGAGAAATGCAGTCTACAATAGTCTTGGAAGGACCACACTCTTCAGCACAGTCAGCCAGTTTGTTTACAGGATCTTCATCATCATCAGATTCACAAAGGAATCCAAACACAACTCTAACATCTGAATCAATTCATGGAGAAAAGGAGTCAAATATTTTTTATAAGTATAAGGAAATTAAGCAAAAGAATGGACTTCTCAAAATCAGTACTTATACTCAATTTTGGAAACAAACTTCTACTACTCAGCACAAACTTTTGTCATCTTTTGACACAGAGAAGGGAAGAATGCAAATGGCATTCTTACAGGCATAGGTCCCCTATCCAAAGACAACAAATGATTACAAGAAGACTTCATTTGAATTTGATATAAAGGATGTCCATCCTATTGATCAGATGGATATGCACAGATAGATAGGGAGATGATTTATTCAACCCTGACAAACACTACAATGACAGCTTCCAAATTACAGGTATCACCGACTAATATCTAGTCTCAATTGAAGATTGAAAAGATCTTCTCTAGCCAAGGATAATAAGATAAAATCATTAGAGGAATTAGTACTCAAGATTGGATATGACCTAGCTAATGTCAAAGCAGCATAAGAGTTTATTAAGAAGAAGAATGTTGACATAGCATCACTCAGGAAATTGTTGAAACTACTAGCAACAAAGGATTCACAGACTAAAGAGGTGGCTGATACAGAGATCCAAAAAGAAGAAATGCTCAAATTGATTATGGAGCAAAATGCACATATTAGGGAAATGGAAGCAGAGATGGATAAGTTGATCAAGGAAAAATAGAAGAATGCACAGTTGACCATAGTTCCACTAGATGCAGTGCCCCTGAGAGGGATAAGAACAACAAAATTTTCTACATCAACATCAACCCCAACACAAACTTCGGATGCCTTAGATAAATTGGTGAAATCTATGGAGGACATGTCCATACAAGGAGTAGAAATCAAAAAGTTACAGGAAGAAGTAAAGTCATTACATGAACATAAAGCAAGGATCGAGACTTGTCATCATGCCGAAATACAAAAATCTCAGAGGCTCAACCAACGACTACAACAGTTTGGAAAAGAAACAGCCATGGCTAATACCTTAGCCCAAGTTAAGGAAAATATATGGATAGACATCAATAAATCCATGACAACGATTTGGCCTTCTATACAGATTATATTTGAGCAACATGAGTTAATTCAAAAAGTTAGAGGAGCCATTGAAATAATTAAGCAAGAATTGGGAGAGAAGCCAACATAAGCCACATATCTCATAAGGTTTCTAAATTCTAAAAATAAACAGGAGTTAGAGGAGCTAGAGATAGAAGACAGAACTGAAATTGTCCTGGAAATAAAAAAGGTTCTAACTAAGAAAATCCTTATGTTGCAATTGGAAGAAAAATGTCAGGTTATGGACATAGGTGTGCAAAGGTTCTTCAACAAGTTTGAGGTGCTAAACAAGAAAGGACTACCTGGTTTATTAGTCTTAAATGACAAGTTAATCACCTTGCCTGATTATAACAAGAAATTACAGACAATGGCAAAAGATAATTCAAAATTTGCAGGAATACAAGGAATCATCACTTGGAAAGCATTCCTGGAAACACTACAATTTGATTTGAACATTTAGCATGAGATCAAACACATTTTTATCACCCAACCCACCTTTGCTGAATACATAGAGGTGGATGAAATTTACAGGAAATTACTCAAAATGTCAATCCCAAGTAAAAAAAAGGTAGGACAAATTGTGCGAGTTACTTGAGTAAAGATGGGTTCTACTTTTCAGCAGCAAGGACCAACAACTAAGCAGAAGTCAAAGGGACAGATTACAACAGTTTCCATCAAAACAACGCTAGAAATCCGAACATATCTAAAACATTCCTATATTTTTGTAACTAGAGATATAGTTAATTTAGATATTCCTAAAATATATCCTCACCAATTATGATAGGATCTTTTGTAAATAAATGTATAAATACTTCTCATTTGGAAGTATGCAGGGTTGATTTTTGCATCCAAGAAAGCTATTTTATGGATTCAAGTGGATTGATCAGTAATAAAAAAGGGATTATTCATAGGATTCTCCTATCAAACTGTTGGTGAAGTGCATCTATCTACGCTTATGTTTTCCTTTCTCTGTTATCATGCTTATGTGTTTCTAATCCTAATTATTCAAAAGAAGGTTGATGAACATAACTTATTTTAATATACTCTATTTCTGGCTTTGAATAATTTCTATGTTTTCAACTGAAATTAAGTAAAACAAATTCTTGATTGCTCTTTTAGTTGACGGAATTCCTCTCACTTCTTCCTATTCACTTCATCCAAATTTACAAGATCCAAACAATTTAACTACCTTTCCCTGTGAATAAACCTTATAAAAAACTGAAGCAAATCCCTATTTTAAGAGACAAAACCCATAACCCAATGGTAATTTAAGCATTTAATTAGCCAAAAATTCAAATCAAACAAACAAAACCTAAACTATCATAACAAGCCTAATATTTTAACCTGAACAAATCTAATCTTACAGAGAGATCCCTCTCTGAAGTTGGCAGGGCTAGATCCCATCTTCCAAAGTGGTTTTGTGGTTACCTCTGTCCTTTCTTCTACAACCTCTAGAAATTACAGAGCGATAACATAATGGCGACCATACTGAGCTACGAACAAATTTTCAACTTCTACATATTATTTTCCCTAGTAAGAAAACTTTATTTCTGGAAAATCAAGGATTCAAATCTTTAGAAATAAATGTTCAGAGCTTGTAAACTTTGTAAATAATTAACTAGTGTGTTTAAAGTTTTAGTTGTGGCTCCAAAAATAATTCACACCAGATCTCATCCCGATCCAAAACCTTTAAAAGTTGTAGATGACCCTGAAAAATTGATCAGGAAAAGAAGTTTAGCAGAAAGTCAAGGGAGCAATAGTCCCTCGCTTAGGGAAACCTCTCTCCCAGAGAAATTTGTCACAATCCAGGATATTCAGTTTGATCTACCATTTGAGCATACTCTATTTAGAACTAAGTCTAGGAGTTTCGTGGATGAAACAATATTAAATAAAGCTATTCTACAACTCGATACATTTGAAAGACAATCTCTTGAATCAGATCTTGATTAACAAATCCTCCAAAATTTTGAAATTTACAAGATATGGCATCAGACTTCGATCAAGATTTACATGAAGCTTATATTCAACAATCTGTTGAACTTTCTGCCCTGACCATTTCCAAATCATCTATTAATTCTCAATTGATTCATCCTACATCTACCAATCCTGCTTCTTCTATATTTTCCACTACTTCTCCAATAACTTCATAGACAATTATCCAGCTTATTATAGGAGTTCCCGCATCTACTCCTTCCACGAGTTCATTTTTTATCCACCCTCATATACCAATCATGGCAACAAGATATGCTCCCCTCGTTTTGCCTACTCCTTTACATAATGTGCCCCAAGACTATCAAACTAGGATTCCATAGTTTGATGGCACTGGAACTATGACTACACAACAACATGTTGATAAGATGAACGACTTTTTTGACCTGCAAGAAGTAGATGAGGAAGATGCCAAAATAAGATTGGTTGCCCAAAGCTTAAATGGAGAAGTCAAGAAATGGTTCAAAGCCTTACTAGCTGCTAGTCTAAATGACATTACTTCTTTTCACCAATCATTCCTCAATAGATGGGAAGTTAAGAAGAATCCACTTCAGATTTTATCTGAATATGAAAGTATTAAAAGAGCCCCTGGGGAAAGTGTGCAGGATTATTGCACTAGATTTAACAATATTTACAATGCAATTCGAACAAACATTAAAACCCCTGAAGGTTTAGCTTTGATTAAATTCCCTGATGGTTTTGATGCTGAAATGTCTTATCAATTGAGAGAAAGAAATCCTACAACCTTGGAAGAGATGCAAAGGGATGTTGTGAGTGTAGAGACCAATTTGTTAGCTAAGAGGTCTAGACTTAGAACAAAGAGGAGAGTAACTATAAAAGACAAACCATCTACCTCTTCTATTGATGCAAAAATAGACTCTTTAGTTAGAACCATGGAAAGGATGATTGATAGGTTAGACATTGCTGATAGGACTCCTCCTAGAGAAAATCAACCTGGCCTCCAAATCAGAAATCCTAATTTTAGGAGAAACCAACCCCAAATCAGACAAAGAGAACAAAGAGATCTAGATCAACAGATCATGCCTCCATTTCAATAAAATTATGCTGATGAAGGGGAATAAATAGTTGAAGACCTTGATGATGTTCAGATATATTGATGGGAATAAATGATAATGATTTTGTATTTCTCACTCAAGAAGAACATGATCTTCTCCTGCATTCACAAACTGAAGTTGATCATGAGGAATCAAAAGATTATAATCAAGGTTTTGAAAATGCAATTATGGAGGTCCATAGGCAGTATAATCTAAGGAGTAAGAAATCAACTGATAATCCTACCAAGAAAACTCTTGATAATTCCACTAAAAATACAATTGACACATCTGCTAAGAAAATTCCTGACATTCCTACTAAAAAGAAAACAAAAGTTCCAACCAAAAAAACATCTGATATTGTCTAAAAAACAACTCAAACTGATATTCCCTCTACCAGCTAGCCCAAAGATATTTCACAAAAGGACGTTTTTGAGAAGCAAGATGTCCCTAACCCAAATAAAACTCAAACATCATTCAACAAAGAAAATGAATTAGCAAAAAACAAGATACCCATTCCTCTAACATAGCTCATCAATAAGAATGCATATAGATCACAAGTGATAAAATCTCTGAACTTAGAGGAAGGTACAAACATAGTAAATGTTACTGATGATCAACCATAACTATTATTTGGGCCAGAAGTCGACGGAAAACCCAAAAATGGAACTGTAGTCCTATTCTACATCAGTTTAAACATTCATGACAAAGCTATGCACAATGCAATGCTTGACTCTGGTGCTTCCCACAACCTTATGCCTAAGGCTGTTATGGAAAAATTAGGACTTGATATCACTAGACCATACAAAGATTTGTATTCATTTGATTCAAGTAAAGTAAAATGAATAGGTCTCATTAAAGATTTGTGTATTACTTTAGCACAAATACCAGCCAAGATCTTGGTAATGGACATAGTTGTTGCTGATATACCTCCTAAATATGGCATTTTACTGTGCCGCTCATGGTGAGCTAAGTTGCAAGGAACCCTTCAACTGGACATGACTTATGCTACCATTCCATTGTTTGGTCAACATAGGAGATTATATAGGGAAACATTGATGAAATACATGGTCAGTAGTTAGGATAAACCACACAATTATCCCTTATATTATGTTCATTCAGACCTTGATTCTTTTATTTTGTACAACAATGGAGACACATGAAAACACATTGCCAATTTAGAAAACGATGTTTATAACATTGAAGAAGACAAAACAATTATGGTGGACCTGATAAACAAAATGAACCTCTGTGGAAACTAGATTTTGATGGCACTGTTAGTAAGGAAGGGTCGGGAGCAGGTGTATGGTTATTAAATTCAGAAACCAACCACTCAAAAGGACATTCCTATAAGCTAAACTTCCAATGTACCGACAATATAGCTGAATATGAAGCCTTAATCCTAGGGTTACAACTTTCAAAGAAGCTTGGTGCCAAGAGAATTTCAATTCATGGTGACTCTGAACTGATAACAAAACAAATCAAAGGCGAATACTCTGTTAAACACCCAAGATTGAGGGCTTACATGAATGTTGTCCTATATTTTCTAGAATGCTTTATTGAGTATGACTTATCAACCATTCCGAGAAACTAGAAGATTTTAGTTGATGGTCTAACTACCTCAACAAGTACCTGTAAAATACCCTACCATCCTAGTCACCAATACACAGTTGAAGTAAAGAACAGACCGACTGTCCCAGATAATATCAGATATTGGCAAGTCTTTGGAAATGATGAACAAATTGAAATTTTTTACAATTAAAGAATGAATTTGAGTGTGCCAATATAAATGTAGATTTTGATGATGAAGGAGAAAGTGTGGATGAGATAGAATCAAAAGAAATAGATAAAAAACAAGAAGGATTGAAAATATTGCAATTGAAAGATAATGTTTTGCCTAGAGGGCTAGCCCCCTTAGAGGAGTTGTTTGATTTTAATGATGTAGCCAAAAAGCCTAAAATTGAACCTTTTGGAGTTGAAGTTGAAGACTGCAACATAGGAACTGAACAAGAGCCAAAAATGATTAAACTATCTAAATCTTTATCCACTATTGAAAAGAAGAAATACATAAACTTGTTCAAAGAATTCATAGAGGTATTTGCATGGAGTTATGAAAATTTGAAATCTTATGACACCAACATTATACAACATAGAATTGCTATAAAAGAAGACCAAAAACCTTTTAAACATAAACTTAGGAGGATTAACCAAAGGTTGATGCCTCTGATTGAAAAAGAGGTCAAAAAGATGTATGATGCTAAGATCATTGTCCCATTAAGATTTTCTAAGTGGGTATAAAATTTAGTTCCAACTAGAAAAAAGAGTGGAGAAATTAGACTTTGCATTGATTTAAAAAATCTTAATAAAGTCTCTTGCAAAGATAACCACCCTTTGCCTAAAATGGATCACGTTTTGCAGAAGGTGGTTAGGTCTAGTAGAATTTCTCTATTAGACGGTTTTTCTAGTTACAATCAAGTTTTAGTCCATCCTGAAGACCAAGAAAAAACAATGTTTACTACACCTTGGGGTACTTTCATGTATGTAAAAATGCCTTTTGGCTTAATGAATGTTGGAGCTCCACTTCAAAGAGCAATGGATATTGCTTTCGTGGATGAACTAGGCAAGTTCATAGTTATATATCTTGATGATATCACTATTTTTTCAAAAACAAATGAAGAACATTTGCTCCACCTGAGAAGAGTCTTTGAAAAATGCAGGAAATTTGGAATTTCCCTCAACCTAAAGAAAACATTATTTGGCTTAGAAGAAGGCAAACTGCTAGGAAATGTCATCTCAAAGAATGGAATCAAAATTGATCATAGCAGAATTGAAGCTATTCTAAAGATCCTAGGAATATAAAAGAACTCCAATCTTTCATTGGCAAAATATTTTTTCTAAGGAGATTTATCCCCAATCTGGCAGAACTTCTAAGAAATATAACAAACATGTTGAAGAAAGACACCAAAATAAAATGGAGTGCAGAGGAAAAAAATTCATTTGATCAAGTAAAACAAGCCTTAACACGAGCCCCTGTGCTAATCAGCCCTGATTTCACGAAAGATTTCCTCATTTTCTCATTTTCCTCCGAACATACTATTGCAACAATGCTCTTGCTAAAAAACAATGAAGGCCATGAACAACCTATTGCTTTCTTTAGTCAATCCTTAAGAGATGTTGCACTGAAATACAATATCATGGAAAAGAAAGCATTTTCTCTGGTAAAAGAAATCAAAGATTTTAGAGTCTACATTCTTCATTCACATATAATTGCTTATCTCCCAAACTCTGTGGTGAAAGATATTCTGACCCAAAATAGTCTCGATGGGAAAAGAGTTAAATGGATTGATATTATCCTTGAATATGATATTGAAATCAAACCTACCAAACTCATTAAAGGTCATGGATTAGCTAAATTAATGGTTGAATCTTTTTTTCATGCTTTGTGTTGGCGACGAAAGTCACTCCTGGATTGCAGCAGGAGCAGAGCCCAACGCCCATCAGTTTATGTCATGATTTKTTTATAAAAGGGGTGATCGAATGGAAGTTAACTCAAAACAATGTCATTTCAACTCCGAAACTAGGCYAGGCATGCATGGGCAAGTGAGGTCTTAGATAGACTTCAGACAGTGAGTTGTAGTAAGGGTGAGTAAGGGGGAAGACTTGTATCAGAGAGATGCAAAGGTYTGTCGTAAACATCAGGTTTCTAAYAGACTGTGGGAGAAGGCATCTAAACRCAAGATCTTCTTACATTCAAATGCAGAAAACCAGAGAATACAATAATGCCACAATAAATCCTTTATCATAACATATTTGTGATAATTCATGTGAATCARTCAATCATGAACTCCCTTAGTATGAGATGAAGACTAGATGGGGTAGGAAAACTGTCTGTCATTAAACAAGAAATCTTACATACAGATGCATAACCAGAGAACTAGAGTGTCTGTTAAAACTTTACAGTCGGGAGCTTCGCTCTACCATAGATACCTTGAAAAATATCAAAACTAAGTATATATACTCCTAAACATTTGCCCAACAGAGGCCTACTAGAATTTCGGGATGAGGAGTCTCTTCAATCATATTTGACCTGCACTCCTCTGTCATACTCCACCTTAGTTCTGCATGGCTCGCGCCAGGGGGTAGATGAGCCCTTAAATGTTGAATTAGCGTGTGCAGGCTTCCCTGGCGAGTCGAGGACTCAACATGGCTTCCATGGAAAGAACCAGTACAAAGGACCATCTCAGGTAGACTTTTGGCCGGGACATCCATACCTTGAAATTAATGAGTGAGGTGAGGTTTCAACCACCCTCTCTCTTCTTCATTCATTCCAAGCTGGTATCGGAATTTAGATCACATCGAATCGACATCTGGAGAACACCGTGCCCAACTTCTGAAACTCAACTCGACGTCTTTGGCCCCCCTTTGTACAACCCTTTCTACTCCCTCAAGTGACCACAGGCCGTGACCCTATGCCTACCTCCAAAGGTGCTTTTGGCGTTTCGGGGTTTGTGGATAGGAAGGAGTAGGTCTTTTCTTTTCGAAATCGTGATGGGCAAAAAGGCGAAGAGCCTAATCGTGCACCATGTGTTCCTCCGGGATGAACGGCTCAAATCGCTCTCGACGCTTTGGGACCCGTCTTGCAAAATGGTAAACATTAACACCCCTCCTTCAGGCCTGCTCCTTTGTGACCAGGCGCCAAAACCATGGGCCCGATTCTGGGCGCTTTCAGCGCTTTGGGATTCGAGGTTTCGAGAGGTGAAATGACGAGGAGCGCTTACCCCTTGAACTCTCGAATGCTGACATGGCACAGATGTGCGTTGCGTGTCCTTAAGATGAATGGTCGGGGTAGCATTCGTTATTTAAGAGGGTGCCGCCTTCATTCCGGGCTCGCTTAATGTGACATGGCGCTAGGACCATGGGCTCAGCTTCAAAGGTGCTTTCGGAATTTCGTCGATCGACAATTTTAGCTGCAATGAATGGGAGGTTCCTTGTCTCCCGAAACACCAATCCCCGCAATGCTAGTTGGCTACCACCTGTCTCAACTGGATCGGACGACCCAGATCTGTCTTGAACTATGGGTGCTACCTTTCATGCTAAATCCCGGTCAACTTGACAGCCCCGAAAACCCGATGACCATCGATCAACTTTGTAGGTGGATCTCGGCTGTTGTCAACAAAACTTCGCCCGCTCACTTGACTTGTAACTGGAAAAGAGGTTCTCCTGTGCTGCGCTTGGGCGCTTCCCGTGCAACCTGTAGACCTAGGTACTTTTGTGCCCAAGACAAAAATTGTCACTAACATTAGGCTCCATGGGGGATAGAGTCGTCCTTGTGATGCTCTAAGAACTCATTCTGCAGTTTCAGTGCCTTGCTATTGGGATATCGAGTCATTTACTAAGCCAAAAATATGCAAAAAAGAAAATGATCAAAGAACCAAAAGACAATATTTACAGACAAAGGAGCCGTCTAAGGCTCAAACAAAACATTTCTTCAGAAAATGCCCATTTACTGGGCTATTGAAAACCTCTTCACCCTCCAGATCTTGTAACTTGTACGTGTTGTTTGAGAAAACCTTAGAGAATTTGAAAGGGCCGATCTAGAGGGCGTCAAACTTGCTGTGTTTGCCCTTATCCTGTCTAGGTGCATCCCACTTAAGCACCAAATCCTGGATCTCAAACTCCTTCTTCCTGACCTTCCTATCAAAAGCATGTTTGACCTTTTGATGATGACTATGAGCTGCGTCCCTCACCTGTTCCCTGATCTGTTGTACTTCCATTATCTGATGAATCCTTCTGATCATATGATTCGGCTCTCCCTCATAATCTTGAAAGAACTTCGCCACAGGTAAGGCGAGCTGAGTGGGAAAAACTGCCTCTTCTCCGTAGACCAACTAAAAAGGTGAGGTGCCCAGGGATTTCTTCGTTGTCACTCGATCAACCCATAGAGAAAATTTTAACTTTGAATCCTAGGCCCTTTTGTTGTCCTCCAATAGTCTTTTGATGATCCTTATCAGGCTTTTGTTGGAGGACTCTGCTAAACCATTGCCCTGGGGATAGTAGGGGGTGGAGTGAATTAGCGATATTTGGAACTGCTCACAGAACTTAATGAGAGGCTCAGATTTGAAAGAAGTAGCATTATCAGTGACGATCCTGCTGGGACAGCCAAATCTGGCTATGATATCCTCCAGGAAGCTGATAATTACTTTATGTGATGTACTTCTAGAGGGGCAGCTTCTATCCACTTAGTGAAATAATTTGTTGCAGTCAGGATCCATCTATGTTGGCCACTTGAGGGAGGATGGATTTCCCCGATGAAGTCTAGCCCCCACTGTTGAAAAGGTGTTGAATCTATTACATGCTTCAGTGGTAGTGGTCTAAGTTGTTGCTTCCCTGAGAACCTTTGGCATTTGATGCAGGCCCTGATCTCTCTGCTGACATCAATGAATAAAGTGGGCCAGTAATACCCAGCCCTGAGGATTTTGTGAGATGTGGTCTTCCAGAAATGATGCCCCCCACAAAGGCCTCTATGGAAATCAAACATAACTTCTTGGGCTTCTGGTGGGTTCAAACATCTCGGCAACACCCCTATAGGGTCTCTCCAGTACAAGACTTGCCCAATGAGGCAATATCTGACCGCCTTGAGCTTTAAAGCTCTTGCCGTACTTTTACTCATTCCATCCGGGGGCTTCAACTCCTGCAGAAAGTACAAAATATCACGATACTAGGCACATTATGCCAATGATAAGCCGTCCTGAGAGCGTTGGCTGGGAAACTTAGGTTGCTGAGTTCCTGAGCAAGTATTGATGAAACTAACCCCCAAGGCTTCGCAATTGGATTCAACCAGTAGCTTGGCTAAACCTTGCCCCTTAACCAACTTGGTGGGATTTATCTCCAAGTCAAATTCCAGGATTCTAGCGATCCATCTGCCTCTTCTTCCATCTATATCGGGTTGTACAAGGATGTCCTTCACAGAAGCCGAAGGAACGTATGCGGTTACCTTTGAGTGCAAGACATAGAATCTGAAAGCTTTGAGAGCTTTCACTAAGGCATAGGCATGTTTCTCCATGATTTCATACCTGATCTTTGCATCTCTTAATGCCTTGCTAAAGAAAGCAATGGGCTGCTCTCGCCCTTCCTCATTTTTCTGCAATAACACTGTTGCTACCGTATCGAAAGAGGCAAAAGAAAAAACTTGGAAGGGTTTGGAATAATCAGGACTAATTAGCACAGGTGCCTTAGTTAGTGCCCTTTTTTTTGGACAAAAGATTCCCTCGGTTTAGCGGTCCATTTCACTTCGTTTCCCTTTCTGAGCATGGCTGTGATGTGTTTCACCAGTTCAAAAAAATTTGAGACGAATCTCCTCAGAAAGTTAATCTTTCCTAAAAAGGCCTGGACCTCTTTTTTAGACCTGGGAAGTGACAGGGTTTGAATTGCCTCCACTCTGCTAGGATCAATTCTCACTCCTTCGCCTTATACTATATGCCCTAACAGCTTGCCCTCCATCATAACAAACAAGGATTTCTTGGGATTTAGGGAAAGACCAAACCTCCGACACTTTGAAAAAACTTTCCTTAAGTGATAGCAATGCTCTTTATCAAACCTAGAGAAGACTGTGATGTCATCTAGGTAGATCACTACAAACTGGTCTTTTTCCCCGATGAAGGCTATATCCATGGCTTGCTGAAATGTTGCTCTTGCATTCATCAGTCCGAATGGCATTTTGGCATACATGAATGTCCCCCAAGGAGTGGTGAAGGATGTCTTTTCCCTGTCCTCAGGCATGACTGATATCTGATTATAGCCAGAAAACCCATCGATCATGGATATCCTAGATGCACCAGTTACCCTCTGAAGTATGTGTTCCATCTTAGGTAGGGGGTAATTGTCTTTCTTTGAGCTCCTGTTCAGGTTCCTGAAATCGACGCAAAGCCTGATTTCTCCACTTTTCTTCCTCATCGGGACCAAATTGGCCACCCATTCGGAGTATCTCAAGGGGATGATGATCTGGGCCTCTAACAACTTCTTCACTTCTTTCTCCATGACAGGCAACAACATGGGATTTATCTGTCTTAGCTTCTACCTAAATGGCCTAGCCTCTTCCTTCAGTGGGATCTTGTGCTAAATGAAAGATGTGTCATAAGTCTTGAGGTCTTTGTAGGTCCACGCAAACACATCAACGAATTCCTTTAATAATTCAGTATATTCCGTCCTCTGTTCATTTGTCAGGCTGCTTGATAATTTGAAAAACCTGGGCTCCTCCTGTGTGCCAATGTTGCATTCGGCTATATCATCATCTTCATTTGAAACCTTACCCTTTACTGCCACATCATTCCCATCGAACAGTCTTTCTAGAGGGACTAGTCCCCTCGGAATGTGATTGCTAGGCAGCTGAACAATCTGGTGATTAGCAATTTCATTTAAAAACACCTCAGGGTGAGGGTCACCTTTCGGGTCAGGATCCTGATCAACGTGCAACGCAAAAAATTCATCAACAGATTGGAGAAATTTTTCGATTTCTAGATCATCTTCAAATACCTTCCAATGCTTGACATTGTCCAGAACAGAGGGCCTATATTTGATTTCAATATCGTTTTTTACCATAGGCGGCAGAGGAACTTTGAGCAAACTAGCTGAGACRGCTAAAGAATTAGCTGAAGTATTTCCCCCCCTCGGAATGAAAGAAATGTTAAAAGCCAAAAAKAAATTATCAATCAGGTCCCATACTTCATTTCTCTAATTTTTGAGCCGGGGATTATTAGCACGATAAGCATTTTTGACTTGCTGGATAATCAACTCAGCATCTCCAAATATTKCTCTCTTTAATTCCCATTTCCTTTGCARCCTTCATACCCAGAACAAGAGCTTCATACTCTGCSACATTGTTGGTGGTTTCGAATTCCAGCTTGTATGACAGGGATATGGCCTCATGACAAGGTGATATGAAAACCACTCCAGCGCCAACGCCTTCGCTAGAAGAAGCTCCGTCGAAAAACATCTTCCAAACAGAGGGGGTTGAAGGGGAATTYGGATAATCAAGACTGGGCTGCTTTCTGACTTGGAAAGGGTCTTCAAGAGCATCAATGAGCTGCAATAAACTAGACCCCAAATCGGTGTCAAGTGCAAAGATGGGGTGATTAGTGGGGTTTGCTTCATCACTAACAATGTAGGCCAACTGAGCTTGTCTATATAACCTCCTTTGTTCCCCTCCGAAGACTGGAATGGTGGCATACATTAGATCCATCTGTAATGTTCCTCTAAGCTTTTTTTATCCAAGATCTAGACAACAACATGCCAAATTTGGGGGGGACGTCAGCTACCACAATACCCATGACCACACTCTTCATGGGTAGTTGAAACAAAGAAACCACCAGGTCTTTGATGACTCCTAGACACTGCACTCTCCTTGAATCGAAAGAGTACAAATCATGATAAGTTTTTGTCACCTTGAGTCCCAAATCTTCCATAACTATTTTGGGCATAAGGTTATGGGAAGCCCCTGAATCCATGAGGCAGTTATGCAACACTTTATCATGTATGTTTAGGGATGTGTATAAGGGAGGGGATGAATCATCTCTATCTTCTACCATGGGCCCTAGGACAACTGCTGGCTTTTCATCTTGGAGATTTATTGAGTCAGTGGAAGGCTGGGGGGACTCAGATTGTAGCAGCTTGGAGAGGGACCTTTTAAAATCTTTGTTTTTAACTAATTTAGATAGGGGTACAGGAATTATAATCTTCTGAATCTCATGCTCAAAATTGAAGGAGGGAATAGGCTTAGGAGTTCCCTTACCTCAGTGACAGGTTCCTTGGCTGCTGGCAGAGCATTCTGAGTTTTCTTTTCTTTAGTAGTGGTTGCTGCAACTTTAGTAGGCCTTTCCGCTATGGGGGGCTGATCCCGGTTATCAAAATTCCCTTCTTTCTTTTTTGACCTGAGATTATATCTGTTAGGAGTGTTGATGGCTTTTCCCCCTCTACTCAACTCGTTGATTTGAGTGTTGATAAGGGATTCTTCATATGCAGATTGAGTCAAATGAGGAAACGGGGAAGTGTCCTCGATGCAGTGGATCTCGGGGTCGAGTTCATCCACCTCCTCCCCTTCCTCATGAGAAACTAGGTTGTTCTGGAGAGGGGTCTGAATCCTCTGATCATCTCTATCTCTACTCCTTTGTTCCCTAGGAAAAGCCTGTGGCACATTGTTATTAGGCTTCCTGAAACCTCTACTATCTGTATTTTGGGGATTTCTGTAGATGGGCTTCCCTTCTAATTCCCACCTTTCCATCCTGGCAGAAAGTGATTTTAGCATTCTAGCTGTCTCATCTGTCTGGAGGGGTAGGGGAGAGGAACTATATGGAGAAGCTTCCGACCTCTTTCTGGATATGTTTCTACCTATTAGCACTCTGTAATTTGCCTAAGGCTGCGGAGGCAATCACAGAGGTAACCTCGAACCACTTCGAGTCTTGGATCTAGGCCTCCTAGACTCAGAGAGGGATCTCTCTTTCTAAATTAACTTAGTATGGGAAAGGACAGATGTTAGGCTAGATATAAGTGCAATGAAAGTATGGGGTTGGGGTTTTTAAATGGTTGTTTTGGGACAACAAGGAGAGCCATTGGGCAAATGGGGTCTGTGCTTTAAACAATGTGATTCACTCTCAGATCTGGACAAAGTTTTTTTCACAGGGCAAGGTAGCAACAATGTTGGATTGAATTAAGTTTGATGGTGTTGATTTGAGGAAGAAAAAGGGGAGGAAAAAACCAAGCAAAGGAGCAACTAAGAATTCCTAAACTGGGCTTTCAGAAGAAAACATACAGATTAACACAAGATCAGATGCAGAGTATCTGCTGATAAATTCTGCTCTATTACTCTTCTTCTGATAATAAGAAATTGAAAACAAACGTAATGATCACAGGAAAAACTTAACAAAGAAAAAAACTACACCAACACATCTGCACGGGAATCCTGTAAAAAAAAGCATGTTCATCACTGATTGATCATTTAATAATTACAGAAAATGTTCTGGCTAAGCACAACCTACAGTCCAGCACAATAAAAACCTCTCACAGGTCCAGCCATATGGAAGAACACTCCACAGGTCGAAACCTCTCCTATACAGCCCAGTCGAACCCCTTTTCTGCCTTTTACATCTCCATAAATAATAAAAAACTCTCAGCCTTCCCAAGACTCACACTCTGCCTCTGTTTTCTAAAAATAGATAACAGTTACAATGCTTTAATGCTTTTGACACCTGTAGGCTATCTCCTATAACAAACAAGACAACAAATCAAATGGAAACTAAAATTGGCCTCTGCTACTTGGTTGTCCCGAATTTGCTGAAGGTTGTTGATGCTGTGTTGGCAATTGGAGAGACGACGTTTTAACCATTCCCTGAAGTATAGGACATCTCTGCCACCTCTATCTAGCTGCTGCCTCAGATTTTGGAGATGATCTCTTTCTTGTTAGCTACTCAACTGTAATTCGAATGCCATGAAGGAAAATGCCAGTTATATTCTGCAAATATCCAGCCCAAGAATCAGCTCTCTCTTTCCCAATTAATGCGTTGAAATGCCAGATTTGCGGATTCAGCTCCTGAAAAGTTGGGATGCTCTGCCTTGTGGCTTGGCGTTAGAACACTGGATGAATTTGCCACTCGAAGAATTTTTGAACATTTGTAAAATGATGGTAACTCGCACCATCTGACTGTTTATGCCAGCCAAATCTATTGCAATCACTTTGAAGATCCAAGCTATTGTTTTCAGAAGTGTATTGTGAAAGCAATGGTGACGACAGTGGCAGAGTCAGTGGCGCAGTAGATGGATCTCTCAGTGTTGTAGCAGGAGAGCTCATATCCTTCTTTGAATTGCTAGTTTTTGAAAAACTCTTAACCCTATCAGCGTATCTTAGAGTGTTCAAGGTGTGTTCACAAGAGCCCGAGTTTGGAGAAATACATGGTATCACGACAGTGCGTGAATCGCCAACAAATGAATCTCGTAGTACTTCTGTTAGCTTGCTCCCTCTAAATGGAATGTGAACTTGATCATTATCTAAAGCACGTATGCATTCCTTCAAATCAAGCAAGCTCTTATTGATCTCTGCTCCTTCCATTCTTGTTTGGCGATCATTGTCTGTTGTATCAGCACCACGCTCACTTCCAGCGATATCTATGAATGAGAGTTTCCCAATCAAACGAGCAGGCTTTGATTCACTGCCATCAACTGACCATTTGATGACAAGTTGAAGAATTGCATGAGAACGTGATGACTCCTCATTTTCTCCTGTTGTGTCAGTGCTCCTAGAAGCATTTCCTTTTTCAATGAAATCCTTGATAGTCTCCACATTAAATACTCTGAACTCTTGCAGGCCCACAATACAGACTTGCTGTTTTCCATCTTCTCTCATGCAAAGCTTCCTCCTTTCACTAATTAGATCATAAAGCTTTCCACCATAAATTTCAAAGAAACTGAAGCACAATTGATATCCTTGGTTTTTGTAAACTTGATCCATTAATCTCAGAATGTCCTGGGAGGCCTTCAGTGGCAGGGGCTGCATGGTAAAAGTCTTTCCTCTGCCTATTTGCCCATATGCAAAGCATGTTGCTTTAGTTCGTTGAAATATTGTTGGAACAATGGGCTTAACAGTCACTCTGTACACTTCATCATTAGATACTTGGTCATCTAACACTGCATCAAAAACAGATTTCATGTTTCTCAACATATGCAGTCAAGTCCACCTTAAGCTTAGTCTCGTGAACTGTAAGAGAAGTATGGTTTGGTTCAATGGTTATAATATCTTCTTCTTTCTTAGAAATCTCCTTCTTGTTGAGAGGCCTTTTACGAACAACAACTTTGATTTTGGCCCCCGCACCGACTTTCTCTCTATCACTAGGGACACCTCTTAGTATGCCACTGCCCAATTTCTTCACATCTGGTACATTCCTCGAACACCTGCGCATTCGGCTTGGATCTGTTTCAAACACCTGGCGTAGGGTTTAAAGGCTGCGTTTATATATTTTTGACTTTCTGTGGGCGATATCCCACATTCGCGTGGTGAACTAAACTTTGGGCATTTAAATGAGCCGACAGTCCCATGTTGTGTCGATGAAGTGAGCCCGAGGCTTGGGCTTTGGGGTTTGGTGTTGGTGTTGTGCTGGCTTGTGTGTTTTCTGTTGGTTTGTGGTGTTGAATATTCGGGGGGTTGGCCCTAGGCTGAGATAATTTTTTTTTTTTTTGCTAAAAATATTGTCAAATTTTTGCATAAAATTTTGCTAAAAGGCAAAGGCCGAGGGGCCAATTTTTTGCCAAATTCACCAAAAATAGCTAATAAACCCAACTTTGCATTTACCCCCAAGAGTCAAATTTACCATTTCAAACCAATCCACCATTTTTTGCTAAAAAATGCACCGGAACACGCTTTGAAGATCATGCGCAAGCACTTATCTTATGCTTGGTCAGTGTCGGGCGCTTTCCGCTGCCTTCGCCATGCGTCATGAGCGAACACATATGCCTGAAAAAGATAAATATTATTTAGAACACTGATCCCCTATTATATAGGGTTCTAACACTACCAACAGTGTTCATGAGTCGGTCAACAGTCAATATGTTAGATTCTACCTCCACGGCTGCATCCTGCATGTGGGCCAGAGTAGTGGCTCTCCTTTCCCTCAACAGGAGGCAGAAATCGGGATCAAAGGTGATAGCATAAGTGATCTTTGCAGAGGCTTCAGAGGGTTTTATCTCAGCAGGGATTTTATTGTACATTTTATTGAATATCTAGGAGAAGTCGGAGACAGACTCCCCTTCTTTTCTCTTCAAAGACCCAAACTCTGTCATGTAATACATGAAGTCTTTTTTATCTCCCCACTGTCTCAAAAAGGCACTATCCAAAGCTTCGATCCCATCAATAGATCTAGGAGCCAGGGCCTTGAACCATTTTCTAGCCTCGCCTTGAAGGCTATGGACAAAAATCCTCATCCATACGTCTACGTGCATGATAACATTATCATCTGTAAAGCTATAAAAGGCTTCTAGGTTTTCTTCTGTAGTTATGTCCCCCTCGCCTGTAAACTTGGGCAGTTGCTTGAGGTAACCATCTACTGGGAGGGCATTGAGAGGCTGAGGTAACACGAGGGGAGCATACCTAGCGGCTATAATGGCCTCCATTCTGGTCATAGGGGGATTGCTCTTTCCATAGGGATATTATGTGGAGGAGAGCTCGGAGGAGAAGGAGCTCGAAAAGGGGATACCGGGGATGAACTTCTAAGGGGAGTGGGAAACAATAGGGGATTTAGGGAGAAGGCTAGCGAGCTTAAGCCGATGGATGCTTCTCTTTGTGCAGAAGCGACAACAGTAACAAGAGGAGGAGCGGTAAAGCTAGGAGTGGGGAAGTCTTCTGTGGTCCTGGGTCTACRCYAAGGTACAACTTCAGGGGAGAGGGGAGTGACACGGATTTCTCCCTCCAATCCCAGACCAGGGGGGGAAACCTCAACAGGAACACTCCCGAAATTTAGGAAATGGGAAACTTCAGAAAGCGGTCTGCTAGGAAACTGAGGAGGAGAAAATGGAGTTCCTATAGAAGGAGATGGCAGATTACCTAGTTCAGCGACGACAACTTCTCCTTCAGAGACCTTTCCTTTTCCGAGAACCACCTCTAGATCAGCTTTAGGTGTAGCTAGAGGCAGTTGTGGATGGGAACGCATGTGCCTGCCTCTGAAATCCACAATTGACACGACAGGTTCGCCACAGTGGAATTGTCACAATGGAGTCGCCAGGTGCACAGTAGCAATCTCCAAAGGCTCTGATACCTGATGCACTTTCAGAATCGGAAGCTCAATGCTGTTCAATACCAGGGAAAATTTTCAACTTCGTCCCCGGAAACGGCACCAGAAATGTTGGTGATGGAAGTCACTCCTGGATTGCAGCAGGAGCAGAGCCCAACGCCCATCAGTTTATGTCACGATTTGTTTATAAAAGGGGTGATCGAATGGAAGTTAACCCAAAGCAATGTCGTTTCAACTCCGAAACTAGGCCAGGCATGCATGGGCAAGTGAGGTCTTAGATAGACTTCAGACAGTGAGTTGTAGTAAGGGTGAGTAAGGGGGAAGACTTGTATCAGAGAGATGCAAAGGTCTGTCGTAAACATCAGGTTTCTA
>ML784570.1:185294-235903 GCA_009831015.1 Picea engelmannii | reverse complement strand
AAACTGAGATAGTAGAGGCTGCAAAGGCTGGCAGTGCCCATGAATTCATTTCGTAAGTAGACTGAATAAAATCCCCTAGCAACTATAAAATTTGTTTTCCAACCATTGCAAAATAAAACCCCTAGCATACTCACTATTAAATTCCATGCATTGTTAATATTTCAGTGGCATGAAGGATGGACATGAGACCTACATGGGGAACAGGGGAATGCAATTGTCTGGAGGGCAGAAGCAAAGAATAGTGATAGCAGGGGCAATTATAAAGAATCCAAGCATCTTGCTGCTGGACGAGGCAACAAATGCATTGGATAGTAATCCAGAGAAAGTAGTTCAAGGAGCACTAGATGGAATGATGGTGGGAAGAACGAGCATCGTTGTAGCTCATCATTTGAGCACAATTCATAATGCTGACTGTATAGTAGTGATTGAGAATGGAAAGGTTGTTGAACAAGGAAACCAAACTTCTCTGATAAGCAAAGGTGAAGGCAGTTCATATTTTGGTCTGATTAAACTGCAACAACCACATGAGGCAATTATTCAACCTGTAAGCTAAGATACAATACCCCTCATACTCCAGACCGAAAATGTGGCCAATTATAAGGAGTGTAGGGCAGTCAAGGCTCTCAGAAGTTCAGAAATCTAGGAATCCTTCTTCAGTAATTGATATATCGTAAGTATCCGTAACAACTTCGTTGATTGTATGGATGTAATGTGTCATGAAAATGCTCATTGAAGAGGACGTTGGTGATTGAATTCTCAATCGATTACAATCTGAATTTATGTACCCATTTGTAATCCATGTTGACAGGAACATCGCTATACACATCACAGCCGCTGCATGGTGACCTTACATGGCATCCGCAACCTATGAAAATAGTTCCCCAAAATCTATAAGCATAAACCACAAGAAACCCAATTTATTTAGTCTAGATTGGAAAGCGTTTTTTCCAGGATTCTCAAAATTGTGTTGAAAATCGAACATGGTAGAGTTGCGATGACCCACACTTTTATTTCTGAACGATTGAATTGGAAAAGTTTGAGAGACTCCTGTCGGATCGCACAATTTATAGGCATCTAAAGCCTTAGGAAAATAATAATAGGAGCGATATTTCTCTTGGGCGGAAGACCCTAGTGCGGTGGATCAATGCCTCTGAAAACAGATAAACCAGGGTTTTCTTTATACAAAACCGCATTTTAGAAGCTTTTTGGAATGGACCGGACCAACTCTAGGGCATGGCCATGGCTTTGATATTGTGCTTCAGGAACGAAGTAGCTGTAAATCATCAATTTGCCTACTGAAAAATGCGATTTATCCACCCTGATGGAAGTGCCACCTTCGACCATGTCCAAACCACATTCTTCTTTATCAAATACGCAGTTGGCCTTGGAGTGGGTGAAGCAGCCTTTGGAGTCGGTGAAGAAGAAAAGACATGGAGGGAGGAAAGACGACGAAGTATGAAATATTGATTGTGCAATTAATTTAAATTCTTGAACGACGTGAAGGCCACAATAACGCCTCAAAATTTTCAACCAATGACAGTTTAAAAAAATAAGTTATTTTATAGATTAAAAAATAAAAAATTGTATTTCTTATGTAGAACATTAGGTTTCCCATGAAATTTTTTTAAGTCAATGGAAATTAATGTCAAATCAATAGCAAACTCATTGCTATAGTCCTGCTTTGGTAGGGACTAATAATAATAATAATAAATGTAATGTTTATGAAATTTATTTAATAAATTGAATAAGTAAACGAATTCATTTTTTAATAAAATTCAACTTAATTTATTTATTTATTAGAAATTATTATAATTTTATAAATTTGAACAAAAATCCCTTAATTTTAACTTAATCCATTCCCATTTTGTACCCAACCTGACAATAAATGTGATGTTGGCTTGAGCATCCGAACCAAATGTGAGTGTCTCAAGTCTCAAGTAACTAGCTATTAATTACTCTGCCAGCTTCGAGGTGTTGAACAAGTACTCTATATATAGCAGCCTGTAGACACATATAAAACTTTCTGCTATTCTGGGGTGAATTCTAATGGAGTTGAGTAGCGACTACCTAGGGGAAGTAGCGAATGTGGCCCAAATCACATGGCTGGACTATGCCAAATTAATTGCACTAATTGTCAAAGCAGCCAACAATGCGTGCATACACAAGAAGAATTGCAAGCAATTTTCCCATCACCTAAAAATGATAGGGAACCTTCTGGAACAACTCAAGGTATCTGAGCTCAAGGAGTAGCCGAAGACGAGGGAGCTTTTGGAATAGTTCGAGGATGCTCTCAGGAGTGGGTGAAGTAGCCTTTGGAGTCGGTGAAGAAGAAAACATGTGGAGAGAGGACAAACAACGAAGTATGAAATATTGATTGTGCAATTAATTGAAATTCTTGAACGATGTGAAGGCCACAATAAGGCCTCAAACTTTTCAACCAATGACAATTAAAAAAAATAAATTATTTTATAGATTAAAAAAAAAACATTGTGTTTCTTATGTAGAACATTAAGTTTCCATGGAAATTTTTTAAGTCAATGGGAATTAATGTCAAATCAATAGAAAACTCATTGCTATAGTCCTGCTTTGGCAGGGACTAATAACTATTATTAATAATAATTTATTAATAAAACAAAATCAAAGAATAAGCTTTAGAGTGACAACATGAAGAAGGTCCAAATTTCACAAAGCTAGAGAAGAAACCATTTTTACTTGAATTTTAAAAACATTATTTAAGAATAATTATAAAAATAATAGTTAATAAATTATTAAGAATATTTTGTTTGTCATTATTCTTTACATTATAGTGCAAGGATTTGTTCAGTGCCCAATATCTTAAGAATCTTCATTTAGAGTGTAATTCCATGGATTTTTTAGTGAAGCTTAATTTTACCTATGGTCCTGTTCAAAATAAATACTCACTTTTAAATATGTATCAAAGTTATGAATAATTATTTTGGCTAAATATCTCTATATTCTAGGTCATATTACAATATAGGAACATTAATCCTTCATATTTCACACATCTATAATAATGACCCTTCCTTAACCCTATCTACAATAAATGACTCATTTTGTAAAGGCAAAACACATCTATGAAATCACTTTTTTGAAAAAACATGTTAGAACTATAACGCCATCCCTTCTACTAAGTAATCCCCCATCCTTGGCTCCATAGGAAATAAACACTCCCATTGGGATCCCATCTAATATAAAAGACACCATCTTATTAAAAACATCATTTGTGAATATGCTTGAGAGCTATGAAATCATACTATAAAAAACTTCCTTGTGAATATGCTTGAAAGCTATGAAATCCTCCCCTTGGGGGAGAATCTAAAACCATGAAATCATTCATTCTTCTAAGAAATCCACCATCCTTAGCATTAAAGGACTCCCTTGCACACGTGTGTAATCCACAAACTCATAACATGACACTTGAACAAATTAAACATTAATGGAACAATAATAGCATTTAGATTATAAGCCAAGTCTAATTTTGTATGTAGCAAATCAAGCTATCTTTTGGAATGTCTTTTTATTCTATTTATTTTTTGGAAATTTTCAAATTTAAAATTTAAAATGTTGGAATTGTTATTTCAATGAAAATGGATATTAACAAATTCATTTGTAATATGAAATATGATTAAGTTTCAAATTTTCACTCTAAAAATTGTGATGTGTAATATGAAAAATGGTTAAGTTTCAAATTCTCACTATAAAAATTGTGATTTTTCAGATTTAGATTCCTTGTTTACAATATTTCATTTTCATAAGACAAATACATGTTCATAATAATGTTTTTAAAAAGTTAAAAAACAATCAATTTTAATAAAAATTAAAAATAATTAATTTTAAAAATAATTCAACAGATACATGTTAATCATAATGTTTCTTTTAAATCATAAATTTTCCAAAAATTTAAAACAAACAAATATATATTAATAATATTAAAAAAATCATTATAATTTAAAAAAATCATTTTTTTAACAAAAATTATAAAATAAATAAATTTAGAAGATAATTAAACATATACATGTTAATCAAAATAATTTTTTTAAATCATCAATTTTCCAAAAATTTAAAACAAACAAATATATATATTATATAGTAATGATATTTAAAAAAAAATTCTATATTAAAAATATTTAAAGAAATTAAATAATTTTTAAGACGGTTCAAGAATAATAATAATTTATTCTACCATGTGAGAAAGTGAAAAAAAAATAGAATGGGTATGGGTATGGAATATGTTTAGAAGTTGACGGTAATTGTAAGCTGAACTCTATTCCGCAATGTCTCAGGAGTGCTCCTGGAGCTTTGTTGGTTTGCTTCGGTAGTCTTTCAGTTGTGCATGTAGATGATGCTTCTGAGAGATCTGTTGGTTTGCTTCGTTTGTCTTTCAGTTGTGCATGTAAATGATGCTTCTGAGAGCTGTGTTGGTTTGCTTCGTTTGTCTTTCAGTTGTGCATGTAGATGATGCTTATGAGAGGGTAAACTCCTTCCTAGAGTTTTTGTACTGTTGATTGGAGCTAGCATTTGAGTGAGATTCTTTGCCAGAGTACCATTTTCTTTTCTTCAACTCGAGATGTGTTCCACAAAATGTAGATTAAAGATGGGCAACGGGCCGATGTAGCCAAAATGGATACTCAGAGCTGGGGGATTCACAGGTGGTGTTAAGAAAGGTGCTTATCATCCATAAACAAAAGATGTATTGAGGTGAGAGAGTGCCCACAAGCACATAACATCTCAGTATTTGCAGTATTTGTGGCCAGAGCATTTTGATAAATTCATTTCATTGTTGTTTTCAGAGCGACAAAAAGCTTGTACCACGACTAATAATAATAATTCTTATCAAATCCGGATTCGCATGAGCTCAAGACAAACACAAGACCAATGTAGAATCAATGAAAACATAAAGTCCTAAACAAATTCAAAGAAATTATAAATTTAGCATAATAAGATGTTAATTCCAGCGTCTGTGTGCAGTCGACACCCATACGAGCATGGTCTCCCATCTCTTCAAAACACACAAAGGTAAATTAGTAGTTTTTTACCATCAAACCTTCCGTCTTCCCCACCTTCTTACTATAACTTTGAAGTTTTTCTATGTGAAATGGTAGTTATTTAAAAAAAAAATACTAATCTCAACTATTCCAAGATTTTCCCTACTCTTTAGGATTTATTTTGCATTACATTCCAACTTTCACCTCCTGCACTAAAGACCCTGTTTATGCGTTATTAAAACGTTCTACCTCTGGGTATCGTAATCCAAATTAAGGAAACCAAAATTTATGATTTTACTCGGTTTCTTGTATTTTTTATTTTGTTGATTTTGATTTATTGAATATTCTTAAATTACATTAAGGAAGCAACATTGCAGCTATCCGATTCCAACCCAAAAAAATGAAAAATATAAAAAATGGAATCACTTTTATAAATTTTAAACCCATGCCATACACAATGAAACAAAACACCTATACCTTAACCAACTATGAATATCGAAAGGTATCATTAGCAGTTTCCACCTTCTCATTTGAAGAAAAATTGCGAAGGGACAAGGAGGGGAGGAGCAACAACATTGGGAAGAAATGGACCAAGATCCAATCTCGCAAAATCACATTGTGAGGGTCGAAGCAAATATTTAGAGTGTTCACACAGAGAAGGGGAAGATTAACATGGAGACTAAGGCCAAGAGAGCCAGAGTGAAGCCTTAAGCAAAGAAATCAAAGCTTCTGAGGACCAGTTGAAGGTGTTGGAACTCAGATTTAAGGACAATAGAACTTAAAAAACCTTGGAATTGAAAGGAAAAAACACTTGGTAGAGGAGGCTGCATTATCTTATAAATTATGAATCCACTCTCATTTTGAGAATAGCCTCCAGGTCTTAATTCAATTTAGATTGTATTCAAAATTTTGACTGTAAGTCTTTTTGCTGGGACAAACATTAGGAAATGAACTTTAAATTTTGTGAAGGATCGAGTTGGCTTTAATCCCATTAAAGAAAAAATTAAGGTGAGACATAGCTGAAAACGATGTTGTCCACAACAACAATTGTTCCTCATTAGCTATGACAATGCAGTTCAATGGAGGAAATGATGGAGGCAATCAAGGGCCGCAAAGATAGATCCTGTGACATCCCTATCCATCCTGTACTTCCCATGCGGCCGACTTCGAAAGCTAGGACTCCTTCTGCAGGCAGACCAAGAAAATTGAGCCAGACACGGTTTAATCAGAGCAATGTTGAAGCCACTGACGACCTTCAAGTAGAGGTTCCACCAGTTGGTGTTCAAGGTATCTGTATCAAGAAGTAGAGTGAAAAAACGACAAATGTTGAACTGAATTAATGTATATTTTCATGCTCACAACACGGAAAGCTTCAGATTGCACTCTCAAATCCAGGTGTTCGAATGTGATCCACATAATTTATATTATGAACACTCCCATTATAATAAAATCACATATCATGATATAAATTCTGTAAATCTCCAAGGATATCCCTTCTTGAAGATAAGATGTGAATGCCTTGAAGGTCAAGAAAGGTATCCGTGTAGCGACACGTCACGGAATAGGAAAACAAAGAAGGAAAGATGTGAAGAAACTATGTATGAAGGGAAAATGATAAGATAGAAAGAAATTAGTGTCCAATCATATCTTTAAAACTCAATTATCATATTAATAATAATAATATGTATACATTGTCCACATATATAAGATGAATCATTAAATATAATGTATACATTGTTTACATATATAAGATGAAATTATTAAATTACTCTTGAAATAAAGTGGGTGTCTATATCAACTTCAATCATTATATATTGATTGTTTCAATCAATTGTAAATTTATATAGGAAAAGTTGTAGTCTGATTGTTCTACATTTTGACTCATTTAGGGAGATATTTTGTCCTAAATCTTTCAAGAATTTGTTGGATCTGCATAGAAGTGTGATATGTCACATGGAAAGTTTAATAGACAAAAAAAATTTCGTTGATGATAATTCAGCTGAGAGAGATGTGCAGTTGTTTGTAACCTCACAGGCTGACAGGGTAGATTCCAATATTCTTTTGGTATGACTCAGGTGGCACACAACACATGACCCATAGGTTGACAGGGTAGATTCCAAGGATTCTTTTGGTATGACTCAGGTGGCACACAACACATGACCCATAGGTTAACTCATCTTTAATGGACACATGTGTAGAGAAGAGAATGTAACACTTGGGAGATGGAAATAAACATGAGGTCCACATAATTGAATTTGTTCCTATGAGAATATCCAACAATACGATACAAAGAATTGGTAATGTTTAGTTTGTACTTGGTTTAAAGAAGAGTTTGTCCCTCTTAGTCAAATTTCTAAGCAAACCTTTAAAATTGAAATCAACTCCAACAAGTGTGTCACTAGAGATGAGAAAAACTGCTACAGGGTTGTTGCAATAAGTTTTGAAGAAGCAAGCTTATTCACGTTTGTTGGTATTATAGTAAAACAATGAGTAACATATGCATTTGAGAGTTATATAAACACACTTTGGCACGAGAGGCATTTATATTATTTTTATCTCTATTTGTTGAATAAACACAAGATGGTGCATGGTCTGACTCTGCACTAAGTTCAGGGAGAAGATGGAGTTTGCGAAGCTTGTATAGCCAGAAAGAAACACTAGTAAACGTTGGAAAGGAAGCAGTTTGGAAGGCCAAGCATTCCTTGGAAGATGGTGCATGGTTTGATTCTGCACTAAGTTCAGGGAACATATGGAGTTTGGGAAGCTTGTCTAGCCATAAAGCAACAATGGTAAAAGTTGGAAAGGGAAGCAGCTTGGTAGGCTAAGCATTCCTTCAAACTAGTGCATAGTGATCTTTGTGGACCAATGCAAACACAATATCTTGGTCTCTGCTGTTTTCTTTACCTTTTTATTATTATCAAAACACTAGATAACAGGAATCCATAGAATTAAGGTAAGCACTCCATATGATATGATTTTGATAGGCACAGGTCTATACCAAAAGTCCAATAGAACTCAATGCAACGAGGAAGCTAAAACTATACTGAAAAATAGTGGTAGACGTAGATAACAAAAGTATACCCAACAAGATCCTCCAACTATACTTCAAAAGGATGAAGAACACACGTGACTTGCAATGTAGAAGTGGATCGGTACTTTCCATGCAAATACTGAAATCCCCAACAGACGATTGCCTTCACACAAGGAGCGTTCTACATGCCTGCCATCCAACACTGGCACACCATCATCTTTTGTAAGGTATAGCTTCAATGATGCTTATGATTCGAGTGATTCAGAGACTTGCTAGTCTTTAGCTTCACCTTACGATCTAGAAAAGAGGTAGACTTGCGAGACACAGAGTAGTTTCAAGCAAATTAAGTGAATTGAGACTTGACTTTGTAGTGAACGAGTAGCAATAACAATTGCAATTTACCCCAGACTACCGGTTGCAACTTAAACTTATCCGGCAGGGACTAAGCTGCATGGAAACCCTTGTTTAAATTTCGGTATGTGGGAGAAAAATCAGCTCTTGGCATGCTTAATTTCCATTTCCATTAATATGGACCTGAGCCAAAAAAAATGTACTTAATTTTTTATATCATTTATAATCATCATAGGAGTAATGCGAAGGTATTTTGAATATCTAATATAAAGTATTCAGTATTGTTTTTAAAGATATCATTAACATAATTAACTATGACATTATTCATTATTGTTTTTAAATATGTCATTAACAAAATTAACCATGTCACTATTCATTATTGTTTTTTAAAATGTTGTTAACTAAATTGACCATGTCATTCTTCATTATTGTTTTTAAAAATGGCAATAATGAAATTAATCATGTCACTATTCATTATTGTCTTTAAAGATATCATTAATGAAATTAACCATGTTGTTATTAGGGTTTTAAAATTGACTAGTGAATACAAAATAAAAATTATCGATATTTCCAATGCTACAATTGTCATACACTACTAACATCTCAACCCAATCTAGGTCATAATTGTCCATTAAATTGTTTCATTTTGTCTTAAATAGTGTACATGTTTTACCTGTCTATCATGCAAACAACATGGTTGTCGAGTGTCACACTTATAGTGCCTTGGAATTGGGCTTGCAGAGATGAAACATTGGCAAACATCAGATTAGTCAAACAAAACCTTATGCAGACATGACACTACCGCAACGTCACCTGAATTGTTTTCTCCAGGTGTCGTTTACACCTCTATTGTGTCATTGAAAGATGGAAAGGTCGGGGTTACTGCTAAGAAAACACTTCTTGTAGTCAAATTCCCCAGAAAATACAAGAAACATGTTGGTGAAAAATTGAGACCAGGGTTCTCGACAGTTACCAACAAAAAGATCTTGTTGTAGTCTAGGAACGTTGGCATTTTAAACTTTCCACAAGGGAAGGAGGTCTCACCCAAACCATAGCTGAGACTTGTATTATTATGGAGTTATAGGGAGTACATCATCAGATCTATTTCTACAATATTCAAATCCATAGCTTAACCATTGAAATCAAGTCGTGACCGTATTCAGATAATAACTAAAAAGGTATAAGCATATACAAGGTGGAAATAAAAATCCATTAATATCAGAGACATAAAACCATAAAATAAAATTTTGAGGCCCCAAATCACATCATTCTATTAACTACAACAGTACAAAAAGACTTCATACACTTTAGATTTGACAGATCACCTCCCAAAATACAAAGACCCTCAATACATTATCTCACCCAACAATATCCAACTCTTACACCTTTGGATAATACTCTTGGATGATTCATTACAAACTCAAGGTATGATACAGACTTAGCAATGACTTTAATAGCAATAACAACCATCAGTAACAACACAGACCACTAATTTGTATCATAATAATAACATCAGTAGCTACTACAACAACAAAAACTATAATAATAGCAATAGAAATCCTTTCTCCTTATACTTCCATCTTATTTATACTTGTGCAACCTTGAAAAATTTGATTGACTAAATCAAATTCACTTTTCTCTGCCCCCTGTATCTTCTTTATCCACCCGTGCTATTGCATTTTCCGTCGATTTCTAAGCTAATAATTGTCATGTGGCTTGTTTGAATTTGTCCGCCACTGCTATCATCCTTATCTTCTTATAAAAAAAAAGGGCCCAATAGGCCCTGACCACAACTGTTGACTCGTCCCAAGTCAACCTTTAGATTTTTGACTAGAGATCTCTTCAAACGAAGGGCCCAATTTCAGGATGATCTGCAGGGCTTGTTGGCGGAAATTGGCATAATTTTTCAGGTGATCTTTCCATTTTCGTACCAAATTAGAGGCACCCACAACAAATTCTTGAGCTGCAACAACATCTGGTTATTGAGGTTTGGTGGAAAGAAGGGTTTTCCATTATGTATCCACCATAGAGTTCAATTGGTGCTTCTAAACATATGCACTCTGAACAACGAACTTGAACTCATATAGCTTCTTCTTCACAGTCTGAGAGGCTTCAAACAGTTCATCAAGTCGATTGTCAACTTCTTGAATTTCAGTGAACTTAGCCTGTTGTGCAATGGGATCTATTATGGTCTATGCCTCCACATTCATTTTCTGTATTTGGATTCTCAACTCTTTAATTGGTTTGTTTAATATCTCTAGCCGACCAACCCAGTCATTGACCATAGTAAAAATCATGTTGCATTCCCTAGTCTTGTCATGGAGGGAAGACCGAACAACATCCCCTTCCACAACAGCTTGTGTGATATTCTGTAGCATGGCCTTAGGTTGCTCCTACTCTTTCATCCAATTGGCATCCACTTGTTGTTGTAAGTTGTCTCTCTTCTCTACTAACTGGGATCGGGCTTCTGCTGGAAGTTCAATGTCTTGTGTTGGCACAACATGAGCAATATTATTCGATAACTGAGGAGCATCTTGTCGAAATGTAATCCAAGCTTCAATCAATTTCCTGGACATATCATCAAGTGTTAATTCATCCTTCATTCAAAAGTTTGATTGTTGATCTTAGTCATCTGATATTGTTTCTAAGTCATGATGCAATTGCTGGGTATGTTGTGTTAACTCATCATTGGCTTGTTCTACACAATTAATCCGCTATTCAATATGGGCAGTAGAGGTGCACATAACATTTAGAAACTGTGGGGTTGAACAAGCCACAAAATCTTCACTGGTAATGGACTGATCCACAATCATCCTCAAGAAAGTGGTTGGCCACTTGCAATTGATATTTTAGAGTAGTTATGGGTATTAGCACCGTCGGGACTGGGAGAGGTAGCCTAGAAGATATGAGCAAGTCTTTCTTGAACGACATGGGTAAGCAAGGAAACAACCTCTGTGTGCTCTAGACAAAGTTGTAAAATGGCACAACACTACTGAGGATCCTGGATTAATGGCTCAACTTGTTCCCAGAGAGAACTTGTGCTCTGAGCCGATGTGGTGTCTTCAAGAATATACATGGTATCTTGTGGAGGATTAGGGAGTGAGTGAGCTACCTCTTCTACGAATGTTTGTATCTTAGGATTGGTGACATTTACTTGCAGAACATGGGGCAAGGGGAAATGAACATTGGAAACACTTTCGATTGTTGTAGTTAATGGATCAACAGACTCATGCTCAACCATTTAAGTATCGGTATGGAATGGGGACAATAGAGTGATGGGTGAAGCATTCACAATAGAGGTAGTTTGTTGATGATTGGGTTCTTAAACAATTGGGCTAGACTAGGTATCCTCTATAGTAACCACAGGGTCACCAAGAATGGTGATAACATGGATAGTGGACGACACAAAGGTGGGACCCTGTGTCTGTGGCAGAAGTGAGGTGATGGGGAATGCATCATTGACGACATAGAGACTAGCGGATGAAGATAGTGAATTGGTGTAGACTTTCTTTGGTGGAACTGAAAAAAAAAAAAAAAACTTTAAATGCCTCTTTAAAATGCTTACATGTAAAGACGACACTATTAGGGATGGATGGGAATTGCAGGAGCACTTGAATTGATTTGGGTAGAATATCTTCCTCGGTGTCTAAATCTGAAGTAGGGGGTGTACGTTGTCACTTTGGTTCTCCGCTGGAACTAGGAACATATGTAGTAGTTGGAGCCTCCCTCTACGAATCCAATGAAATTTGATAAGATACTCTCGAGGCCTTTTGAACTCTCTTCACATCGGGCCAAGAACAAACTTCTTTATCCAACGCTTCTTCATCAAGATAGTAGGGTAGCGAGAGAGTGTAAAATTTCTTTGGATTCACAACACTTGGTCGAACAAAGGTGTGATCCACGTTCAATCCAAACCAGATCTTACCAATGTGTTTGTTGTGCAGGTCTTGTGGGATCTGCATGCACTATGTAACCTTGATCAAATCATTGTACCATTGTATGAAAATGATATTGTTGAATGACACATTTGGAGTGTCGGTTCGAACCTACCAAAGTTCAAGCTACATGGCAATTCTACTGTCTTGAGTCAATGTTAGCTCTCATCCATGTGGTCGCCTCCATTTCCACATAGCAAATGCAACCAAGATATACCCAAAGATGAAACCCCCTTCTCGTGCATATCTGCACATGCCTGTAACAACTGATTCATCAAAATTTTGCACCAGTTGAGTTGTGCCCTCTGTGCACAGAAATTAGTAACATATAGAGAATCCAATGTGCATTCCCCTTTTGAATATTTCTTCATCACCTTTCCTGCAATCAAATAACATGCACAATGAACTTGCTCATGGGTAATCGACTCAATGAAAGCCCCATGACCTCCTTGGTTGGTACCAAATTTGTCATATAATTTGAGCTCACCCTTTTTCTAACCATGCTTCCTTGATCCTTGGAATCTCTTCATGACATATTCTCCTTCCATAGATAACCCAGTCAATTGATGAATATCATCGACATGAATGGGATATTCTTTGTCTGGCCACATAGAGTTGTTTTGTACACGACTGATCAAGAACTTAGTGCAGTGGGAAATTTCACCAGTGGTGTTGAAGACTGGTAGATATCGCAAGTTCATCAAAGTTGACTCCCTGAGGGGCACATAGGAAGTCCTCCACTATAATTCCATTTCTCCAGAAGACAGAGGTAAATAATCCATATATGTGTCGAATTTCATTTGAGGAAACAAGTCCCCATCCAAGAATTCGATATCAACGAGTCGTGCTTGCTCGACCTTGCCGTGTAAATCTCCTGAAATATCAACCCGAGGATCGTGAATGCTGGAAGGAATTGAAAGCTTCGAAAGTGAACCCTGAGTAGTTGTAGCACAACCCATGATTGTAGTGGATCATTGGCACACAAGGATAATTGGAGGACGAGAACATCATGCCTACACACAGGTTTCTCAGCGGGCTCCAAAGCTAAGTATACAAACAACTGCACCGATAGAACATAATGACTATAACATGAGATGCCACTAGTTTATAGACCAGAGTGGATATGTGATACATGACCAACACTTAAATTGTCTTTGATGGGAAATCACATAACTTAATCAACATTAACAACATACATGATTGACAGTGAAATCCAACTAGTGATTCGGGAAATAAAGGGCACAAGTACCAACAAAGATTTGACATGGAATGACACACAGGAAAAATATCAATAAGATGGGGATTAACGGAAAATTTATGGGAAAACTTTCTATCATTAATAGATTTTTCTTACGTGGAAGAAAACGATAGGAAAGTACTGACCACATTTAATTGACAATGTGAAAGGCGTCTCGACAATGACCAAAACATCGAAAGTTACTAAATTCAGAAAAAAATTGACACAGACCTCCCCTACCACAATTGTATGACCAAGACTGACTAGACTAACATGGAATACTAGACTCTAGGATCGAGTGACATGTGGACACACCACTACTTTATTGACAAACTAGAAAATAACAAAAACAAAACTAAAACCTACTTTATTCACTCCATGTGACGGGAGTGAAAAGAGACTTTCTTTAATGAGCAGAAATATAGGGCTTTAGGTGTGCACCATTCACCCGTCCTGGACGAAGAATACCATCAAGTTGTGCCAGTCGAACAACTCATGACTCCCGAATTTCCACAACTATAAATGGTCCAAGCCAATGCATTTGAAACTTCCCTGGATGTTTCTGGTACTTACTGTCATAGAGAAACACTTGGTCACCTTGAGCAAAATTCTAGGTACTGATATGCCTATAATGCCAAGTTTTTTGGATTGCATTTTCCACAGTCTGATGAAAATCTGCTAAAAACCTAGGTTCTTCCACTTCCAACAGTTCCACAACAGAATCACCATTCGTCATATGAGTTACCTGCACAATGTATAATCTTAGAGTGATGAATTCAGCCGATACTACTGCTTCTCTCCCATAAACCAACTGAAAAGGGGTACACTTGTGCAACTTCTTGGTAGTGGTTCTATATTCCCAAAGAACATCAGAAACTCTCTCATCTCAGTCATCTCGAGCAACACAACATACTTTAGTCAACCCCTTCTCCAAAATCTTGTTGAAAACTTCCACCGTGCCATTAGCTTGTGGATGATAAAGATTACTCTTATGATGCTGGTTAAAAAATTATCGAGTAAGGGTGGTGATCATCTCACTAATGAAATGAGATCCTTGGTCACTGGTTAAAATCCTAGGGCAACCAAACCAAGTAATATTGTTCTCGAATATGAACCTTGTTTTTGTGTCTGTAGAACAATCCTTAATATGCTCTTCTTTAGCCCAACGATTCAAATAATTTGTTGCAATAATGATGTATCTTTCCTTCGAATGTTTTGTTGGTGGATTAATGCGACCTATAAAATCAACTCTCCATTTCTCAAGAGCCTGCAATGCCAGAATAAGATGTAAGGGAAATTCATCCTCGTGCAATGGCTTACCAATCCTCTGACAAACATCACATGCTCCGACATATTCCTTAGCATATTTAAAACAATAGGCCAATATAAGCTAGCTTGAAGCACCTTTTGGGTAGTAGCCTCATCGCCTACATGACCTCTCACAAATCCACTATGGCATTCCCACAAGATTTCAAGTCTTTCATGATCTAGTACACACCTTCTAAGAATGTTATCCAATCCCAATTTGTATAATTGACCTGCAATCAACTAGTAATCTGTTTCACGAACCACCAAATGTCTTTTCTATGTTGCAAAATAACCATCGGGGAAGAAACCAGTAGTTAAGAACAAGGTAATATCGGAAATATGGTCTAGAACAACTTAAATCTTGAATAAATCAACATCTGGGAGTTGGTCATCTATCACTCCTTTAGTTTCACTGATTCTAACCAAGACAAATGGTCAAGGTAGACATTCAACTTTCTTGGTTTTACAATGACTTCAAAAAAGAATTCCTCGAATAAAAAAATCCATCTGCAAATCTTGCCTTCCAACATAGGCATATTAACCAAATACTTCAAATCTGAATGACCAATGAAAAACTTGAACGATCCTCCCAACAGGTAGTGTCTGAACTTTTGTAGAGCATATACCATGGCTAATCCCTCCCTTTCTGTAGTGGTATAGTTACTCTTGGCCTGTGATAACTTTCTGCTGACAAAGTAAATGATGTAGGAGCACCGCTCCACCTCAGCAGTGCGTCAACATTCCAGCTCGTCAAAGCACATTCAAGGAGGGGAGAGGTGCCAACCCTCTCATTTTCCCCTCGAATTTAAATTTTAAAATGTAATTAAATGCAATTAAATGTTGAAAGGTTGGAAGAGCCGAGTTGATGCCTTTGTACAGGCAGTAGATAGAAAGGCCTTTAATATGGTCTGAGTTGTACAGATCTTGAGCATCACCTAAGATCTGAAGTGTTTATGTTCATTCCATGTAATTTGCCTCAATAGATAGGCGTTTTGATGGTGATTGGACACCACTAGAGTAGTTGGAGGGAAGGACTCGATGAGTCTCCTCTTGTATATTTTTTTGTAAAATATGCCCAGTAGAGGCTGCTAAAGGTGGAGAGAGAAATCATTGTAAGCCAAGAGGAGAGAGCTGAGACTCTATTGCAGTCCAACCTGCACAGATTGTAATCCTGTATTCAGATTAATAAAAAGAGCAATTTTTCTTGCTGTTATAGCAAGATTTGCCTCACCATTGCTATCTTGTACAGAGGGCCTTTTTCCATTTCCCTATGCAGACTTATCAACCCCTTTTTGATAAATCCAGAGCCAAAAATATATATATTTTCCACATATACACTCCCTAACTACTTTGCAAGATGCGTATACGCTTGCTACTCCACTACAGGCCGCGTATATCGAGATTTGTGCCAGAAAATAAAAAATGAGGTCGGGTTTCCATGTCACGACAAAAGATCTCTGATCTTTGGCCTTCCATATACTGGAAATGTTCTGACTCGACCCTTCAGTTACATTCTGGAGGCTATAAGAGCACAATTTCGAGCTATGGAAAAGGAGGAGAAAGCATTCAACTTTGAGAGCAAAGTTACTCCGGAGAAATTACTTCATATTGAGTCTGCATCCCTTTGTCCCTCAAGTATGAACAAAATGTTCAGCCCCCAAGCTCTTTCCTTATTATTGAGAGGACCTCATTACCTCTTTGCTATGAGCTTGCCTTTGGTGGAGGATTGAAGTGGTGGAGGATTGAAGTAGTGGAGACCCAGTTGGAAGGAACTTGGTTTCTTGGTTTCGAATCGTGCCGACACAGAAGTCTATAATGTTGATACTTCTGTTGATCAATCATTAATAGAAATGCTCCTTTCCCATCCTATCGATATCTTGCAAATATATGATTATTATCCATGGGCATGTTTGTAATGTTTATTAATGGATTGTGCTATATGATGTGCTAACTCATTTTATATATTGTCACTATATACTTGCATCCCTTGTTTGTTGATAACTTCTTGCAGGTGTAAAGATTTGGGTCAAAGTGCTCAACGGTGGAACGACATCAAACAATTGGATCGATTTAGGCTTCTTCTTCGTATTGCACATTAGCTTATATAACACATGTTGGAATTGAGTTGATTTCTGTAGTCATACTTGTCTACTGTGGTTTACCCTTGGCGATAGAGAGTTTTTCCCTTCTAATAGAATTGGCGACCATAATGGGGAGAGATATTCCTTCTAAAGGTTGAAGTACTTTTTCTTCTTACATTGCTCTTTTTCCTTTGTGTTTCTTGTCATATGGACAGAGTCTGTTCACTCTGGGTCTGATTTTTTCAGCCTTTTACCCTTGCCTAGCCTTGTTTTAAAAGATATATGCCCTTTTTCCACTGACATCCGCGTATACACGCTTGTTGTCCCATTGCAAGAGGCGTATATACGCCCTTCTCTCTTGAACAGTCGTGTATACCACTTTCCCTTGCTTGCTTGCTTGGTTTAGTGACTGCTGGGTAGGTTTTTAGGATCACTGAGCCTTCTTAGGTCTTTGTGGTGCCTGTTGAGATTATCTCGGATGACAGGAAACTTGTTTGGAGTTGAATTTTTGGGCGGCGTCTTTCTCTTTATTTTCTGTTTTTGATTTGTCCCTGGTAGTTGGTCTGTCTGCTTAGCTGCTTGGTATTCTGCTCGAGTGATTGCTTTTATACATAGTATAAGTTACATATCAAGTCGCTTATCAGTCCATGCATTTTCTTTTTAATACATTGAAAATACAAAAAAAAATAGGTATTTTGCATTGGTTGGTATTTTTGTCTTGGAACCTTTATCATTAGCTTAGCACATTTAGCGAAAGATCGCATTTTACTTCTGAGTTGCAGAGTTAAAATTGAAAATTGCACTGTTTTTATTTAGAATATCATTCACTGAAAAGTTAAAGTTAGGCTTTGCATTATATCTATTTTTATTCTCATGCAGAGTCATAACACCATGAGTTTCATTTCCATACCTTTTTGAGTAATCACGACCAATAAAATTTACGCTTTGAACTAAAATTGATTAGTAACGATTTTATTGTTTAGGGTGCACAAACTAGCCTAGGATTTAGTGCCTTGGAATAGGATTTTGTGAGTAAACTTCTCCAGGGAAATTAAATCAACATACGTGTCTGAGACAGGGAGTTGAGAAATCCATTGTATACTTGGTAATATCAGGAGGCTCCTCTCACACTGGAGTTAAGCAAGAGGTCGCACGAAGTTTGTTGAAGGGATAACCCCTGGATACTCACCTAGCGTCAGAGATATTTCTATGGATTTATTCGTATTTAGGGATCTTGCTAGTATCCATACCTCTGTGAGAGGCGGTACTTTCAAGGTTTTGGGCTTTGCTACCCTGCCCATATGGTAATCCAGACTTACGACTGTTCTCCTGTGAATCGATTATACAATGGTTGATTAGTTGTTTGAATTAGGTTTCTCATAGGTTACTTGCAGGGGTTATTCTTCTTGTATCCTGGGTCAGATAGGGGTCGAACAACACACAACCTTTATGGAAGATTTCCTCTCCGGGAGGATCTGACTGACTAGTTGTTAAGCCCACGAGGGCCCTTATAACTGATTCTATTACCTCCAAACTTTAGCAGGGAGTCTCAGGTCCCTCTTGGGTGAGACATACCTTCTTTAGCGAGGGAGGCCACTCAACCACTTTAGCCCGTTTGCATGCATATTGGCCGTTTGACTTTTTGGTATGCTCTTCGACTATTAGTTGACCATAGGATTTCGTGCTGAGTCTTTGTTATCATGGATAGTGGAGTTCCTTTTTCTCCCTCATTTACTACTACCCCCCCCATGACGTTCATGGGGCCAAATCCGTCCTCTTTTTATAATGGTATGCATAATTATGGTACTCAGTCAATGCCTTGGGTCTCTAATCATTTTTCTTATGGTATGTATGATATGTCTTCGCACTTGCCATCCCCTGTCTTGCCTCCTTATGCGAATACAAGTTTTGGGTTTGGGGGCATGATGCCTCCTTCTTATCCCTCTCCGTTTAGAGGGAGTCATATCCTTCAAACACCTCTTACGGTAGGAGGTTGGAATCTTCCTTCCTACGAATCCACTATGCGAGAAGTAAGTGCCCAATTAAGAAATCATTCTACTTGTTACACTCCATCCACTTATCCTTCTTCCACTATGTCGGTTCCTACAAACACTTTTCCCATGGAGGATCTCCATCTTCCCTCTGGTGTTTCATTCGGGGGGAATTATTTTTGTAGTATGGGCAACCCCCCTCACGAAGTTCCTTCATATAGGGGCAACATATATCCTCACATGAGTAACCCTTTTCATGTCACTTTCTCTTTGCAAGCGGCTTCCTCAGTGTCGATGGCCTTACAACCCTTTATGAATCAGTATGGAGGAGGATACTATCCTGCTGGACAGGGACAGGGTGTAAACCAGGATCCTTCCTGGCCTGCAATTTCTCAGAACCAATCTTTCCTTGGACCTTGGTCTCAAATGCCACAATTCATCACCATCGCAAGTCCAGTCATTGCGTGTCATACTAGCATTATATCACCAACTGCTACCAGTCATGTTGGAGATTGGTCGACAACCTTTGCGAGTCATGTTGAAGACCTGCAACCAGCTGCTGCAAGTCATGCTGGGGGCACAAGTCTAGTCACTGTGTGTCATACTAGCATTATATCACCAACCTATACTAGTCATGTTGGAGATTGGTTGACAACCTCTGCGAGTCATGTTGAGGACCTGCAACCAGCCGCTGCAAGTCATGATGGGGGCACATGTCTGGTCACTGTGAGTCACATTGCACATCCATCACCAACCTCTGCTAGTCATGTTGGGGATTCATCACCAACCTCTGCTAGTCATGTTGGAGATTTTCTATTAGCCTCTGCAAGCCATGCTGGTAGGATGTCACCAACGACTGCAAGTCATGTTGGGGGCATTCATATGATTGAGAATCCTAGACGTCTCAGACGTAAGCCTAGATTCCTTTGCAAGACTTGTGAAGGAAGTACCTTACTCATTTGTGTCCTGTTACTGTTGGGATACTAGAAGCATGGGGCTCACCTAAGGGCCCTTCAGGTTCTGAGGCATCTATGGTTTCACAACACTCCATTCCCTCTTTGGTTGATACAACAATCATGCCGATGCAATCTTCGGCTGACACCTCTTTTCCTTTAGGGGTTGATGTGTCCTTTGACCTTGTTGTCTCACATCCCTTTCAACATGTGGTCGTGTCGATACAATCTTTGACCGACACCTCTCTTATGTTCGGGGGTGATGCGTCTCTTGACTTTGTTGTCTCGCATCTTGTTCAACCAACAGTCGTGTCGATGCAATCTTCGACCAAAAAAAGTCCTATTTTTTGGGGTGATGCACCTCTTGACCTTGTGGTATTTCATCCTATTCAACCAATGGTTGAGGAAGTGGTCGTATCGATGCAATATTTGATTGATCCCACTCTTCTCTTGGAGAGTGACAAGTCTAAGGAAGCGGTCGCACCAATGCAATTTTTGGTTGATTCTGCTCTTTTGGTTCTGGTTCTATACCTTCTATGCCACGTCCTTAGCATTTCTAGTCTTGCACCTTCTGAACAAGAGAGAGTTTTACTCTTCCCGAGTTCTCTCTCTCCAAGTCTTGACGAGGTTCCCTTTGATTAGGATGGTCTTGTGAGGTATCCAATGCCTCTGCCTATGTCTTTTCCAAGAAGAGACATTATCCGATATACCATGGAGATGATACCCTCCATTAGCACTTTATCCTCCTCGACTTGGAGAGATTTGGGTTTTCCCAAGATTATTCTAGTTCCTCGTGAGATACTGACATTCTATAGAAGTCCAACATGGGAGCCTTGTCCTCCCCCGTGATTTTTTGCCTAGAATCTCCCAATGAGTCTTAGTTAAGCTCTTTTCCAACTTGTTATCAAAAATTGAAAAGATCGCCGAGTGATTTGTCCCTTTCACACTCGTTAAAATTGGATTTGAAAGATCATGAGTCTTAGTTAAGCTCTTTTCCGACTTGCTATCAAAAATGGAAAAGATCGCCGAGTGAACTTGTCTTTTTCACACTCGTAAATTGGATTTGAAAATACGTTTATTTGGCACAACTTTACCCCTTTTTCACACCAAGTAGATTAAAAGATATAAAAAAGGACATTTTTTGGCGTTAAGTTGTGATTGCATTTCATGCCCTCGCTTGCTGTATTGAGCCTTTAGCCGGTTCTCGCTTTGCGTTATAAACTGTTGCCTAAGCAGTTTGCATCCTTAACCAAGCATAGCCTTGTTTATATCCTTCGCAATTTGACACCCTATACCTTGGAAGGAACATCACCCCGAGTGTCCATCTCCTGCATGCATTTCATTGCATTGAGCATGGGTACATTCCACTGCTGGAACTATTTTTTCTTACTTGTGACACTCGTTCCCTCCTCTGTATCATAGCATTCACTTGTTATGAAAAAAAAAAAAAGACGGGTGGGAAGGGAGTACTATATTGTAATTGGCAGCAATCGTGTCACCTTTGAACAGAGCACAAAGTTATTGAGTCCTTGCGTCATCATAATTTTGGGTTTAGCATGGCCTTAGGAAGCTGATCTCATTACAAAATTTTCTCTATCGACTGGTTAATCTTCCACTCACTATAGAGAACATTATGGATGCATCCTGCATCTAGTTGTCACATCATTAAGTCTATGTTGCCGGAGTCCACCGTATGTCTCATGCTCTGGTTCAAAGGAAGTCTATCAACCTGTGTCGGCCACTCCTCAAAAATCTTGACTTTGCATGTCGACCATACCCTCAATTTGTCTCACAATCACATGATACTTTGGTCTTATGATGCACCCTGGACCTACTTTCATCATTGGTAGGTCACCTTGAACCCAACAATCGACATTTCATCATGGGTCATTGACTGAGTGGTTTCCCTTGTGTTCGACGACAAGACATCTATTCACACTTTGGGATTCGTGCAGTGTCTTGGATGCCATTAGCCTTATTGGTGGTTTCCTCGCCTTTGACAACAGTTTTCATCATTGGCTGCTATTCAAAGGGTATTTTTCGTGTACTACTTGCATTTGGAACACGCGAAAGACGCACAGGGTCGTTGGTTCGTGAACATGTTCTTCGTCCGATCTCCACCAAATCATGAAGCTCCTGCTTTGTTCCTCGTGCTGATTGATGAGAGATGCCTTAATTCTCTCCTTTCAGCGAGTCTCTTTCCATTGACTTCAACTCATGTATTCTGGATACAAGACCTAGAGTTTTATGAGTACCTTGAGGCTTGCAGTCATTAGTGGCAGGTTCTCTTGCCATTGACAGATGGGAATACATCAATGTCTCATGATCATTGGATCTCTCAAGTGTTTGACACCAGCTCCTTTATTCACATTTGTAGATATGTACTCGGTGCCTTGATACCTACTTTCATCATTGGTAGGCTGTCTCACGTTTGTTAACGGTATACCTCAAAGACCGATAATCAAACGATGTCTCATCATGTTCGACCTCAACTCATTTATTCAAATGATGTAGACTTGCACCATTGGCGAATTGTATTGAAGACTTGAAGACATCACTTTGTGGACGCATCTTTCCTGAGCTGTTGCTTCAATTTCATTGGACCAATACCTATTTGACTTCAATGATCATGGGAGATTAGATTGTACTCCATGGTATACATATATCTTCAGATTGATTTTGAGAGTGGTTTCACTGGGCCTTGTTCGTGACTATGACAACTATTGGCATGTAACCACATTTATACTTGCCTACTCATGGCCATGAACACTTGTTGGTATATTTTCCACATGGATCTGCATTGTATTCTTGGCAACCATGTATGCAAAGTTAGTACATAATGTAATGAGCAATTGAGTTTGTCCAGCCGGTTCTCTACCACTCCACTTCTGGGTTATTTATAATGTATTTCAACCATCACATATACTCCTCTGATATCACACATTAGGGGGCATCTGTTATAGAAATATTTGCCTCACCATTGCTATCTTGCACAAAGGGCCTTTTTCCATTTCCCTATGCAAACTTATCAACCCCTTTTTGATAAATCCAGAGCCAAAAATATATATATTTTCCACATATACCCTCCCTAACTGCTTTGCAAGATGCGTATACGCTTGCTGCTCCACTACAACTCGCGTATATCAGGATTTGTGCCAGAAAATACAAAATGAGGTCGGGTTTCCATGTCACGACAGAAGATCTCTAATATTTGGCCTTCCATATACTTGAAACRTTCTRACTCGTCCCTTCAGTTACATTCTGGAGGCTATAAGAGCACAATTTCGAGCTATGGAAAAGGAGGAGAAAGCATTCAACTTTGAGAACAAAGTTACTCTGGAGAAATTACTTCATATTGAGTCTRCATCCCTTTGTCCCTCAAGTCTGAACATAGTGTTCAGCCCCYAATCTCTTTCCTTATTGTCGAAARGACCTCATTACCTTTTTTCTATGAGCTTGCCTTTGGTGGAGGATTGAAGTGGTGGAGACCCAGYTGGGAGGAACTTGGTTTCTTGGTTTCAAACCGTGCCAACACGGAAGTATGTAATGCTGATACTTCTGTTGATAAATCATTAATATAAATGATCCTTTCCCGTCCTATCGATATATTGCAAATATATTATTATTATCCATGGGCATGTTTGTAATGTTTATTAATGGATTGTGCTATCTGATGTGCTAACTCATTTTATATATTGTCACTATATACTTGCATTGCTTGTTTGTTGAGAACTTCTTGCAGGTGTAAAGCTTTGGGTCAAAGTGCTCAACAGTGGAACGAAATCAAAYGATTGGATTGAGGTAGGCTTCTTCTTCGTATTGCACATTAGTTTATATAGCACATGTTGGAATTGAGTTGATTTCTGCAGTCATATCTGTCTGTTGTGGTTTACCCTTGGCCATAGAGAGTTTTTCCCTTGTAACACCTGCATAAGGTTCTGTGTATATTCCCCTATGTGTTATGAATGTTTTCATTTGTGTTTATGTGAATATATGTTGTAGGTGTATGTGTTAGATTTCATCTGCAAGATTAAGATAGACTTCTATATCTTTGAGAGTTTGCTAGATTTATTCTGGGTTCTTTGGGCTGTGCAAGGAGTGCATGAAAAAGGCTTGAAACTTTGTAGCCAACATAAGGAGTGCGTATCTAAACTCTTTAGATTCAGAGAAGAATGTTACAGGAGGGCACACTAGAACGTTTATGACCTCAAGAGGAGCCTCAAGATTTCTGAATACCTTGGAGAAGAGATTGTGCAGAGGAGGCACAAGAAGCAGAATTACTGAAGATTCTATAGATCTCTACCAGGTGAGAATTGATCAGGTGCAAGTGTGAAAAAGTGAACTCTGTTTCGAGCTCTAAGGAGAGAAGTGTCAGAGGAGGACACTCACATAGTTGCTAAACACTCTGTAAGTTCAGGAAGGAGTGATTTGAGAAGAAGTTTCCAAGAGGGCACATATATCCCTTCGAGGAACAAAGGGACATAGACATATGAGGTCTGAGCAGTTGAAGCTCAAGGTTAAATAGAGTTGTTGAACACTCTGGAGGAAGACCTATGAAATGACTGCACTAGGACAACACTCAAAAGAAGTGTTGAAGGACAACCATCTGAAGGCCAACCAAGCGCAAGGAGTGCGCCAGAGGTAAAGTAGTTTTTCTTTACAATCTCAGGAGGTGGAGTGCGAGCAAAGGCCAAGCAGACAAACCTTATCAAGGAGATCAAGGGCCGTAGCCTTTGAATTTTATTAAAGAATCCTTCACTAGAAGGAAGGCTCATCCACAATGAAAGAGGAGCTACAACTATCATTGGATTAGCTGTCGGAGTGAATCTCGACGGATAGATTGAGTCCAGAGTGAAGGAGGAGCTTGCGCAAAGGAGAAGGACAGATCATAGCCATGGGATCTGGGCGCAAACGACCAAAACAAGTTGGATCCATAGGTAAGAGCACAAGACTTAATCCCTTTGTAAGTGCACAGGAGAGCGAGATAACAGAAGTCCCAAAGTCCCGAAGCTAGTCGGGACCATCCATCATCAAGGTTGATAGGTGGTAGCAGATCTTGAAGTTTGGAGCCAAGGAAATCCAAAAGATTCCAGGCGAGTAGCGAGTGAAATTGCCAAAGCTCCAAAGAGCAGAGGGATCCTGACCATTGATCGTCAAGAGGGATGTGGCAACATATCCGAGAGTTCGCAGGAAAGAACTTCGAAAGATTTGCGTGGAGCAAAGGGAAATCTTCGCGAAGTCATGAAGAGTGAAGTGGATCTGGACCGTTGGATAAAAAAGGACATGTGGCGAAGATTCACATGTTTCAGAGAAAAAGAGTGTTAAGACGTTCAGAACTCGCAAAGCCCGGAGTCCGAAGTAGATCACAACCGTTGATTGTGGGAGAGACGTGGACTGTAGATTTGGTCACAGGTAAATTTGCTGATTTAGAGATCGGGTAAAATAGAGTAAGTTGCTCGCAAAAGCTTTGAAGCATGGAGTTGCGAAGAGGATTATCCCAAGGTCACAACCCGTGGTAGTATTGGAGAGGGGTCTAGCCCAGAGAGCTAGCGCCCAAAATTTGAAAATTAGAAGAATTCCAAGGAAAGGGCCTGCGGGTCTCATAGGACAAAGAAAAAGGGGTTTGTGTTAAGTTGATTTGGGTTCTAGCAGGGGCTCGAAGAACCAATTTGGTTCAAGGAATTTGAAGATCCGATACCGGGAGGTCACGCAACCCAAGGAGAGAAGGGGGGTTTGCATAAGAAACTATGATGATCTAAATTACCTTCACCAAGTTGCATAAGAACAACACCCAAATAAATACCAGAAGCATCAATATGGACATGGAATTCAACCTACCAATTATGATATGTCAAAATAGGATGACTAATTAACTTCTCTTTCAGGATGTTGAAAGCTTCATCATATTCAAGATTCCAATGGAAAACTTCACCGTTCTTTGAGAACTTCTCCACCGGGGCAGTGATACTTGCGTAATTCCTTATGAATGTGTGATAATATCCAGTATGTCCCAAAGTAGATCACAATTGAAATATCTCAGATTCCTGTATTTGGATATTTACTGTTGTTATTTCATCTTTTGCAGATCTGATACTCTAGGGGTTTCTGGATGCGTTTCTTTGGTTTTGATACGTGTTTGTTTACTTATATGTGTTCATGCATAGCATGCATGATATTGTTGAGACCAATAAAGATTTATTTCAATTTAATTGAATAATAGAAATTGTTAGTACATAGAAATACTGGAAATCAAGATCTCAATGCATCAAATAGATTGTATCATGGATAAAAACTACTCTACAGTAAAAAGGAACACAAGTAGAGTACCGATCTATAATATGCAACCTCCTGGGAAAATCTATGACATGCAAGCCTAATATACTACATGCATGGAAGAAACACTACATGCAACTGTCGAAAAGATGGAGATTTAAGATCTGATAGCTGCGCTCCTTTGAATCTGATGCATGCAATCACAACTAGGTTGCCTTCCCTCCTAGATAAACTGCTATACTTTGAAAATGATGTGCTTGATATCTGTAAGACAACTGCAACAATATCAAACCTCTGGATCCACTGTTGGAACCCCACGCACTGGAAAATGAAGAATATATCACCCAAGAAGAAATAACCGTCAGAATCGGCTGAAAACTATCCCATTAGGTGCGCCCTGTCTCCTCCTCAAATGGGTTTGAAGGAATAATGCTTCACCCAACTCTCTCAAGCCAAGCAACCCTTTTTCTCAATGAAACCTCCTATGTAACCCCATGCTGTCCAAGCTAACCTACGCTCAAGCTCTGATCTGTCCCTTCTTGAACCCTGAACCTGTAACTGTAATGAATGCTTAAGGAAGGATCCAATCCGATGCTCTGATGCTCGATGAAGAATCTCTATGATCCTCCCGATAGACTAGCATGTGTCTCTTAACACCAAAATTAACAATGGTGGTGGTTTTATCCAGAAAGCCACAAAACATGAACAAATTGCTTGACTTCTCCCCTGAGGTCTAATTCTGAACTCACAATAATCAATAATGAGGAATTAGGTCAAATTTTCTCCTTTATAATCCCTCCTCATCTAAGTCCTCGTTCACTTTATTAATTAAGTGACTTTTCCCTAAGTTTTGACTTAATAATCACATAAGTCACTTAAAACACTTTTTTCTTCTAATTTCACATTCACTTTATTGATTAAGTGTTTTTTCCCGAAGTTTTTTCTCAATAATCATTTAAGTCACTCAGAACCCCCTTGTTCCTCCCTTTTTCTATATAATGTCACTTTCACTTAGGATTTTGAACAAATGACATCAAATAAAGGTGTTGTTCCCTTTATTTCTCGAATATATTCTATAGGAACATATAAACTACTAAGTTTCTCTCTATTGGAGTCATCATTGGGAAAGGGACATTACGGTCCTCCCTTCCCAAGATTGCTTTTCCTCAAGAAACATCAAGCTAGGGTGCTCTATAATCTAAGCTCCTTCCCATGTGGTGTCCTCAACTGGTAATCCATTCCATTTGAACAAGCACTCCTTGATGATTCAACTCCTCAATTTCCTCTCCCTATGCTCCAATACCTCCTCGAGCATCAGTTCGAACTGGACCTCCTCATCCGATGGTGGCAAATCTTCTTAAGTAGTAACATGTTTCCCCACTTCCTTTTTGAGGCACAGGATATGGAACATGTTTGTGGATCTTGCTTCCTTCCGAAAACTCTAACTCGTAAGACACCTCGTCCACCCTCCCGATGATCCAATATGGTCCATAAAATTGGGGTTTGTTCTTTTCTGCTCCACTTCTTTAATGATGACTGTTTGTATCGCTGTAACCTCAATAACACTAATTCCCCCACATCAAAGTTTCACTCTACCCGATGTTTGTCTACACATACCTTTTGTTGATTATGTGCCTCTAGTAGATTAACTTTCAGAATTCTGAGGATCTCTTGACTCTCCCCTATCCAATCCTTGGCTCTAGGATCCATGTTATCTCTAAATACTACCTCTATGAATGATGGTGCACCGTACCCATACAAGGCCTCAAGCGGTGTCATCCATATGGACATATGATATGTCGTGTTGTAGCAATGCTCACCCAAGTGGAGCCACTTCACCCACATTCGTTGTTGTCCCCCTACATAATTTCTCAGGTACCCCTCCACCTATTTGTTTACTATATTTATATGTTCGTCTGTTTATGGATGGTAACTAGTGCTCGTGGCCAACTCTATGCCCACTAATCGAAACAACTCCTTCCAGAATGAATTAATGAAGTGCCCATCTCTGTCACTGATTATCAGGTTGGGAAATCCACAAAGTCTGAAGACCTATCTAAAAAATAGCTCTGTGACCTGATGTGCCTTGTACTCTGTAGGAATTGTGAAGAAATGCACAAACTTGGTCAATCTCTCAACCACAACAAATATACAATCTCTACCCTTCACCTTAGGTATCCCTATGATGAAGTCCATAGATATGCTCTCCCATTTCTACTTTGGAATGGGTAGAGGTTGAAGTAACCCTCGAGGGTGTGTATGCTCTAACTTGTTCTGCCGACAAGTCACACACTCTAGGACACGTATCAACACATCGTCCTTGAGACCCTTCCATGAGAATCTCTCCCTGACATGCCTATGTGTTTTGAAGTACCCCTGGTGTCCTGCTAAGGGTGAGTCATGAACTGCTCTCATAATCTTTCTTTTGAGTTCAGATTTCGGGACTAAGTAGACTCAATCCTTATATAAGATGACTTCATCTAGTACTCTGTACCTATCATCCACAACCTTCCCATCCAATATCTCACATGCTAATTTTTTTTTTGAGTACTCCACTAATAAATGTGCCTTCCAGTCTGTAGAAATCTCCATCAATGAGCAACTTGTTGGTCTCCTGGATAAGACATCTACTACAACATTCTTTCTGCCTTTCACATACTCAATATTGAAGTCAAAGGCTTGGACCTTCGTGACCCATTTCTGTTTTTTTTCACTAATGCCTTTTTGTTCTAGGAAATACTTTAAGCTATTATGATCTGTTTTTACCACAAACCTGCTGCCCACTAAATATTGTTTGATATTGGTTAAGGCATGCATGATTGCTAGCATTTCCTTGTCATATATGGAATATATTCTTTCTAGCTCTCTAATCACCCTTCTCTCGAAGACTATGGGGTAGCCTCCCTACATCAAGACTGCTCCAATTCCATCCCCTGATGCATCACATTCTAATACAAACAACTATGTGAAGTTAGGAAGTTCCAACACTGGACAAGTGCTCATTACTTCCTTCATATTTCAAAAAACAAATTGCGACTCTTCCATCTAGTTGAAAGCCCCTTTCTTCGTCAAATTTGTGAGTGGTTCCCCCAACTGCGAAAACTCCTTCACAAATATCCTATAGTAACTGCATAACCCAAAGAAACCCTTCAACTCTATGATATTCCTAGGTGTTGGCCAATCTAAAATGGCCCTAGCTGATCTTCTCTTGGTGTACCTGAACCCCCTTCCTAGTGATGATGTGGCCTAAGTACAAAAGTTCTCTCATACCAATTTCAAACTTAGATTCCTTGGCGTAGAACAATTGGGACTACATGATGCTCAATAACTCATCTAAGTGCCTCATATGTTCTTCCCAAGTCTTGTTATATATCAAAATGTCATCAAAGAAGACCAAAAGATACTTCCCCAACTGATTTATAAAAATATGGTTCATGCAATATTGGAAGGTGGCTGGTGCATTGGTCAACCCGAAGGGCATGACCAAAAACTCAAAATGCCCAAAGTGGCACTTGAAAGCTGTCTTCTCAATATCTTTCTCCCTATTGTGAATACGATGATAGCATGAGTGAAGATCTATCTTTCAGAAGTAGCCTACCCCATGTAATTCATCCATAAATTCAGTAATGCGTGGAATTTTTTTCTTGTTGAATGCACAATAGTCTATGCACATCCTCAATGTGCCATCCTTCTTCATGACCAATACCACAAACGAAGCGAATGTACTAGTACTAGGCCTGATGTTCCCCATCTCAAGCAATTCCTTGATTTCCTTTTTGATCTCATCCTTGAATCTCTTAGGATGCATGTATAGTGCAATGATCATTGGTGTGGCACCCTCCTCTAACTCAATCATGTGCTCAAATCTTCTATTGGGCGGTCTCCTTGGGGGTATCGACCCAAATACTGGCTCATACTGACTCAGTAATGTTCTGATCTATGTCTAATACTTTTGTCTACCATTTGATTCTGACTTTGTGGTAATGAAACATTCTACAACATACGCCACATCCCCATGTCTGAAGATCCTCTCCATCCTCTTTACCAACATTGTCCTAGGTTCTCCCAAAGATATTCCCCTCAAAACCACCTTTGTAGCATTTTCATCCTTGAATCTCATCATCAAGGTATGATAATTGGTACTAATCTTTCCTAGTGAGTACAACCACTGAATTCCTAATACCACATCAATATCTGATAGGTCAACTACATAAAAGGTGTCTGTCATGATGTAGTTACCTAGCTTAACTTCTAGGTACAATACCCTGTCTAAACATGTCATGGTGTATCCATCTACCACTGCTACATTCAAACCCTCAAACTCCTTTGTTTGCAATCCTTTCCTGGCTACTAATGTTGCATCAATAAAATTATGGGTTGCCCCACCATCTACTAGTGTTGTGACACACTACCCCTGGATGAGTCCTTTGATTCTAATAGTATCACACCTCGAGGCTCGTGAAAGGGTTGTTATGACTCCACCCTTTGTTGGAACTCATGGTTTCCTCTGTTCGTGTGACTGTGGTCCAACTTGTGGTTGTGGTTTCCTTGGATGCTACCCCTCCTCATGTGTCTACTCTTCCTATGAACTCGATGAATCATTGCCTGGTGTCGGTCTGACCTGTTCCTCCTCCTCACTATCTGATACCACCTCAATGTAAAGGGTCTTCCCCTTTCCCATGCACCTATGTCATGGGACCCACATATCTCTACAATTGAAGAACAACTTCTTCCTCATAAGCTCACGCCTTGTGTCCTCATCAAGTTTTTCTTTTCCCTTCCATTCTTTATGAGGATTTTTCTGATCCTTGTCCCTTTGTGGAACAAAAGGTTTGGTAATTGTTTTTGGTTTATGCACTAAATCCTCCCTATCTCTAGTGCACAGAATGAAATCCTATAGAGTGCAAGGTTTGAAGGCTTTCACCCAACCTCTCAATGGTTCTTTCAAGCCCTCTGTAAAGAGTATAACCAATCTAGGCTTAGATATGTCAATCACGTCTACTTCTTTCGTCTGGAACTCTGCAATGAAAGCCTTGGTTGATCCGGTCTATTGCAATTGTGTCAAGTATCTAAAGTGTAGTTCTGGATCTCTCCGATCAAATCTCACCATCAATATATTTGTGAACTCCAGGTAGGATGTGATATGATTGTGACCCAAGGTCACCAATTCATGATGCCACCACTCATGGGATTCTCCCTCCAAGTGTAATGTGGTGAAGCTTATAGCTTCTGAGCCTGTCACCTGATTATGCTTGAAATATGTGTTAATCTTTTGTACCCATGCCTGAGATGAGCACCTAGAAGATACATCAAAAGAAGGGATGGTCAATTTCCCAACTTTCTTGATAAAATACATATTGTAGGGTTGCATGTTACCCCTCTATGCTTCTTTGGGTCTGTTTTGATACCTGGTTGAACAATAGTCTATAAAGCTCATGTTAGCGTGAAACTTTGGGCCTAGAGAAAAATGGTCTCTCTTGTATTCTGTAAGTGGATCTATCGGTCATGTTTTTCCCTGTCATGGTTGTACCATCTATTTTCCTAGCTGTCCCACCGACTGTCCTCCTTGAAACTGAGGGTATAGAGGTCTGGGAATTCTTCTTGCTGAGGTATAGGTACGAGTGGGTGACTGATGTCCACTCTACCTTGATTGGTTCCCACTGAAGCCACTCACTCCACCTTCTAGATTGGCACCAATCATTCCTAAGCTATTTTGTATCATCCGTGAACTGATTTCCATCTATGCTATGGCATTCATCATGTCCCTCTCTCCTCCGACGAGATCATTCAACATAGCTTGGGTACCGTCATAATGAATCTCTCGACCTTTCCCATGACCCTTAGGGATTTTTAATCCTTTCCCATGACCCTCTAGAAAATCCTTTTTATCCTCCATCTCTCCCTCTAACTCTGCCTTTGTCTCTGAGCTAATACGATATCTTTCGTCTGCCTCTGCTTCTGTATCTGAGTAGATGTGGAAGGGGGTGTAATATCTTATATTTTTGTCCCTTCTTTCCCTACTGTGACCCCTACAGTACTGAACGTACTTGTCTCCTATGTGACCCCTACCCTTTGGATATTCTTCACCCATTCCTGGAATCATGGAGTCATAAATCAAGCGTTCCTCACAAGCTGGGAGGAAGAATGCTTTGATAACTCTAAAATATCCCAGATTCATGGATCTGGATATTTACTGTTGTTATTTGATCTTCTACTGCAGATCTAATACTTTGGGGGTTTCTGGATGCATTTCTTGGGTTTTGATATGTGTCTGTTTAGTTATATGTTTTCATGTATATCATGCATGATATTGTTGAGACCAACAAAGATTTATTTCACTTTAATTGAAGTAGAAACTACTAATACATAGAAATACTGGAAATCAAGCTTTCAATGCATCAAATAGATTGTATCATGGATAAAAATACTCTATAGTACAAAAGATGACAAGTAGAGAATTGATATATAACATGCAAGGGAAGATCTATGACATGCAAGCTTGATCTACTACATGCATGGAAGAAACGTTGCACGCAACTGCTAGAAAGATGGAGATATGAGATCTGATAGTTGCACTCCTATGAATCTAATGCATGCAATCACAACTAGGTTTCCTTCTCTCCTAGATAACTCACTATACTATGAAAATGATGTGCTTGATCTTTGTAAGCCAACTGCGGCAATACCAAACCTCCAGATCCATTATTGAAACCCCCACACACTGATAAATGAAGAGTATATCACCCAAGAAGAAATAACCATCAAAATTGGTTAAAAACTGTCCAAATTGGTGCACCTTGTCTCCTCCTCAAATGGGTTTGAAGGAATAATACTTCACCCAACTCTCTCAAGCCAAGCGACCCTTTTCCTAAATGAAACCTCCTCTATAACCCCACACTGTCTAAGCTAACCTGCGCTCAAGCTCTGATCTATCCGTACCTGAACCATGAACCTGTAATTGTAATGAATTCTTAAGGAAGGATCCAATCCATTTCTTTCATGCTCGATGAAGAATCTGTATGATCCTCCCAATAGACTAGGGTGTGTCTCTCAACACCATAATCTAACAATGGTGGTGGTTTTCTCCAGAAAGCCACAAAACATGATAAAATCACCTGACTTCTCCTCTGAGGTCTAATTCTCAACTCATAATCATTAATAATGAGGAATTAGGTCAACTTTTATCCTTTATACTCCCTCCTCATCTAATTCCCCGTTCACTTTATTAATTAAGTGACGTTTTCCTAAGTTTTGACTTAATAATCACTTAAGTCACTTAAAACACTTTTTTCTTCTAATTTCACGTTCACTTTATTAATTAAGTGAATTTTCCCTAAGTTTTATCTCAACAATCATTTAAGTCACTCAGAACCCCCTTTTTTCTCCCTTTTTCTATCTAATGTCACTTTCACTTAAGMTTTTGAACGAACGACATCAAATAGAGGTGTTGTTCCCTTTATTTCTTGACTATAGTCTATGTCAACATATAGACTACTAAGTCKCTCCCCGTTGGAGTCACCATTGGGAAAGAGACATTACAACAAYTGCTTGGTAGTTATATGAGGAGGCATGTTAAGAATAAAAACTACCTTCGTAGGATCAACCAGAATGCCTTCTCTATAAACAATATGTCCTAGTAGGTTCCCAAAGGGCACACAGAAAACACATTTCTTCAGGTTCAACAAAATYTGTAATTTTCTGCAACGATTAAACATTAACCGAAGTAAGACAATATGTTCCTTCAAATAGTTGTACACAGTCTAGTCATCCATGGAAACTTCAATAAATCTATGGATAAAGTCTCGGAAGGCAACAATAATTATTCTAGAGAAGATAAAAGGAGCATTCTTAAGCCTAAAAGGCATGACATTGTAAGCAAAAGAGCCCCACTCAATAGTAAAAGTGGTCTTCTTTTTATCTTCTTCCGCAATTATGACTTGATGATATCCTGAGAACACATCAATGAAGGAATATGCTTCGTTTCTAGCCACCTGATCAAGTACTTCATCATTGAATGGAGTAGGGAAGGGATCATATACACATGCTTAATTTAGACTTCTGTAATCAACACAAACCCTTATGTCTTCGGTGCCTTTCTTGTTCTATATAAAAATTAGGCTAATACATTTAGCTTCATCCACGAGAAATATTAATTCAGCTGCAGGAATTCTGTCAATTTCCCTTTTGACTTTTTCTTTGACCCTAGGATTTAAAAGATACGACCCGTGTTTGACTGGTTTAGTATCAAGTTTCATTTCTATTTTCACTTCTCCCAAATCTCCTTTAATTCCCTTAAGTTCTGAAGAAATATTTGGGAACAAGTCCTCATACTCCTGCAACATGGCTTGAATCTCTGTCATGGTCTGTTCATCCTAGTAATCTCCTACATAAGCCAACTTTGGATGTTCCTCACTCCCAATATTCATCTTCCACAATTTAGAGGCCGAGTATAAGAACTACTGGCATTACTCGATCAAGTGTCTCTAACTTCTCTTGTTCCTGTAGATTCCTTAAAGGTCAGATGTCTAAGTCCCTCCATATCTTCAGGATCTTTGTCAATCTTGTTACAAGCCATATGTATCTGTTAACAACTTTGTTTTTTGGGTGTTGGGTTAAATATTTTTTCTAAGTTTTCATAGTCATGCCTTGGTCTTAGATAGACCAAGACATTCCTAAATGAGTCACAATGAGTGTGTTTTGTTTCATGAGATGATTTAAAAGCCTTAGGTCATTGATCAAATAAAGGGAAATATGCATGTCAAAGGAGAGTCAATTCATAGGTCTGAGTCAAAAGGTTTTGTGTCTATTTCATAATACAACATCATGAAAAAAAAGGAATCAAAGGGGTATAAGAGTCCATCATGTTGAAATATTTGTAAAGGTCCTTGTTTTCCTAGTTTGAAATCATGTCACAAAATGGGAAATTTTGTGTCAAAGTCGAGTCATAGGTTAGGAATGAAAGTCTTTTCAAATGTATCATTGTTCATCATCACATATGATGAGGTCAGAAAAGGGAAAATGATCATGTCTCATGTCACTTGTACCGTTAGGAAACTCAAAACATGTGTGCGCTGCTCAAATTTGCTGCACAAGTTACTTGAATTGGCTTGGGAAGTCTTATCATCTATAACCAAGTACTTTCCTTTTCAAATCCGTTCCTTATCGACTTGTACATGCATCTTTTACACCTTTTTGTCCATTTGCATGCACCCTCGACCTGTGCATAATCCATGACCTCTCGACCAAGCTTCAAAATCCTCTGTTACACAAACAATGCCTTCCCTACACAAATCCTGTGTAGACTCCCCTCGCTACGCAAATTCTATGTAGTATTCCTCGCTACACAAACTTGACTGTTGTTGTGATTTTTGCTACACATTCCTTGTTCTTTGTATTTCTGTGAAAAAACCATTGAAGCATGTTTTTTATGCTAGCCTATCTCCTGAATAGTTTTCCTCTCATACAATGAAATCATGTTACACTTATTTCAAGCAAAAACCCTAGCCTGCGCAAGCTTGCCTGATGAGTTATGAAGACCCATCTGCTTTAAACAGTTTTGAAAGTTTACCTTGCAAAGAAAAAATCACAGAGCCATGACAATGCAGGAAAAGAAGAAGTACATGGGAGGAAATGTGACGAGGTATGAGCCACAAGATTTGAATTTGGTAAACTCAAACCTTGCCTATAGAGTGTCTTTTGAGTAGGCCGGGTGTATGAGATTTTGTGAAAGAATCCAAGGGTATAACATGCAGTTGGAAAATGATTTTTCCCTAAACTTCAATGGTGTCAGCGCAACCATTGCAGAGGTCACCTTTCCAGTATCAGACGAGACCATAACAACTGCAATAGAGATTCCAATACAAGGAGAGAAATGGTTTAAAGGTATGCCTCTAGAGCTTATGTTTTTTATTAATTTCCTCAAGCCTAAGTATAAAAAGTAGAAGATTGGTGCCACTATCCCCAGGGAGTATGTTTTGGAACCCTATGAGAAGTTGTTGAGAGTAATCCAAAGGTATTTCACTTTTGAAGGTAGATTTGACAGGTTGTACCATTACCATATAAGAATCCTCATGCATTTCACAGGAAAAATCCCCCTTAACTTACCTTTTACCTATATAGAAGCTTAGGCAAAATGGTAGATAAAGTCCAAGATAGGACTGACCAACTTAAGAGTAGACTGTTCCACTTCTCCTTGGTAATTTTGTTAGTGGTTGAGGAGCTAAGAAAACCAAACAGGGACTGAGATTCCTTCTTGACATAAACAAACATTCCCCTGGATCCCAAAGGAGATACCCCCTTGTCTGTTGAAAGACTGGCTTCTAATATCTCAAGAGGAAAAGGAGGAAGTGCTGCTGAAAAGGGAAAGGGAAAAGAGATCGAGGGCCCATCACCAAGCCAACTAGTTCTGAAGAGAGGTAGGAGGCTACAATTCACTAATAAGCCAAAGGAGACACAAATACCCAACATACTAAACACCAGGTCAACTGCTAGAAGGCTTCCCACACCCACAATGCTGACAGATTTTGTTGAACCTTTAACTCAAGATATGGATGTAGACCAAATGTAGTTGGGAGAAAGGGAAAAAGAAGTTAGAGAGCTACAAGATCAACTCAAAGAGGCTCATCATGTCATAACTCAATTCTACTAAGAGAGCAGAGAAGTGAAAAGAAAATTGGCTGAGAGAGTTCCTGATGTTCAAACTTCACCAATTAAAGCATTTTCAAAGAAGGAAATCTCAAAGGGAAAGGAAGTTTTGCAAAATCCCAAGACCGCAGTTTCAACCAAACCTTCAGCTCTTGTAACAAGATCCTCAACCAAAAAGGTGAGTTTAGCTGCACAGAACCAACCTGTAGAAATTGAGAAACCTCACACTTCACCTGGAGAAGGAAAAAAAACCACAAAATGGATCAACAAGTAGTTAAGGGAATCCCAAGGCCAAATTATTCAGCTTAGGGAAGAAAAAATGATATCAGAGGATGGAAAAGTGAAACACTTTCGAGAATGCAAACCAACCATAGATGATGCTTGTGCATCCCTTTCTAGCACTCAGTCCAAACTGAGAAGAAATGCAATGCTGCTTAGGCAAGTAGGAAACTTGAAAGTGTAAAAATTGACATTAAGAAAGGAAAATAAGTATCTCAAACAAAAAATGAAACTAAATGATGAAGCCAGAAGAAGGCTTGAACTACTTGCAAAAGTAGTAGAGATATGATTGAAGAAACTTCACAATTTTGTCTTTTTGGAGAAAAGAGTCACTACATGATTTTGGGTGTTTAGATGGAATTTTGCTCACTATACAAAGGAGAAACTTCAATGGTGATATAAAAGAGGGAGGATGTTATCAGGTTCAATATGTGTTATAAAAACATTTTTTGCACTCCCTGTACCTCCGATTCAGAGAAGGATGAAAGCATAAAGCCAACTCCTAAACATAGTTGCAGTTTTTGGACTGGTAAACTGTCATACACAACACTTGCATAGCGAGCTCTCGCTATGAAAATGATATAGGCACACATGATTCGAAAGGACAACATGAGGTGATTGTTATATAATATTTGAGGTAAACAAAGGTATCCAATGAGTTGTTTCCACCAGGATCTGCACGAGTTTCAACAAAATGAAGTGCGCTACGCAAACACTGTAGGTAGTACTTGCACAACATTAGCTTCAATTTGCTACACAATGGCAGACTTTCTCGAGAACACATGGGATGCCTCAGAGTGGTTTCCATATGTACTTGGTGATTGATCACAACAACATATTCAAATTTTACTCAAGATCTATGATTGTAAAAGATATTTTGTTTTACATTTAAGATGGTCAAAATCATATACTATTTTTAGTAAAGTTGTTTAGGAATTGTTCTCCTTCAATGTAACCGGATCCATAATTATAGGTGGCAGTAGTTTGACTCCTAGTAGCCTAGTGTTGCAATAGGATCTTATATATTTGATCACTTTTGATGTAAAAATGGGGTTGGTAGAAGCAAGGACATTTTTTCTTGATATTGTAAAAATATTTTGAATCTGAATGAAATACAAATGTAGAAGTCCAGAACTATTTGAGTACAAAGATTCAAATGGTGGTGGCCTGAAGTCTGTGCTCTAGTCTTTGTATGTACATATTGTTCTCTTATTCTTCATCTGATTTTCATCTGTTTAAATTGAATATTAAAGGGTCTGAAATCCATCTTAAAGGTGCTTTAGATTCAATCGATTTAAACTCTATGTTTCATATGTTTAAATTGAATATTAAAGGGTCAGAATTCATCTTTCATGGTGCTCTGATTTTGGTATATGTTTCATTCCTCTTTCACTCTACACAACAAATTTAAAACTAAAATTCAGTCACCTACTTAGCCTTTGTTTCTCCGAAGAGTTCCACCTACCAGACATTGTTTTCATTCGTTTTCAAAGATTGACTCCATTTCCCAAGAGATCCTTCTCCTTCCTGCCAACAAAAATCTATAAAAATCTCTCCAATCCATCAAAACCTAGCCATCAATCTAACAAGAAAACACATCTATTAGAGACTAAGTGACAAGAGAGATCCCTCTCTGAACTGAATAGGCTAGTGTCCAGTTCTAAAGTGGTTTTGTGGTTACCTTTGTAAGTTGTTTCTTCAGCCAAACAATTTACTCAGTGTTAACAATATCCTTGTAGGTGATGGATAGAAACTAAATTTAAGATAATATCTATGATTAGGATAGACAATAGGTGCAAATTTGGGCTTTACTTCATTAGAGAACATCATTTTCTTGATTTGTTGCAATACATTTATGATTTCTAAAGCCTTACCCAAAAAGAAAAATCATGACAAAACTGAGTTTGTAGTACCTTCCAACATGCACTCTGTTTTCTGGTCTCCTCATGTACATATCAGGCTTTCCGAATTGTCCCTAGAGAATGGAAAAAAATATGCACCCAAAAATGAGAAGGTAGTTGTGTATCTTCCCACATCCTGAGACAATACCCTACATGCTCCACTGGATCAGAGACCATCATATGTTTCCAAAGTTAATAACTGATTTTTCATCTTTCAATCTTCACTTGACTAGCTGACTTGTGATGGAGGTAGGAAACAATACTGAATGGAAATATTGACATCATTCTAATAAGAAAGAGTTCCCTTATGATTATCCCACCATATAGCAGAGGAAGCTCTCAAGGCCATGTCAAGAGATGAAATTCTTTGTTCCTCCGCAACCTTATCATCCATATCAATGAGAAAATTGTGCTGATATGAAGTCCCTTCATAGGTTGGAAAATCACATATTTTATCCCCAATCCACCTTACTAAGTAGACAATGCACAACGTTTGGAAAAGTTCTCATATCATCCTTGCTGTTAGTTATTAAAAGCTACTTCAAATTCCTCTTCCACAGATTGAACACAACACCAACTCACTAAGCCATTTGCAGTGGGGTTAATATAATCAACTCATTTTCCTATAGTCATATGATACAACTGATCAAGGATATATAACTCCATAGTATCATCAACATGTTCAATATATCTTGGATCCTGGTATGAATCTAAAGGTTGAGTGACTTTCATACTATCAAGCTCAAAGGTCACAATCTCTTTTTTAAGGTCAATGAAAACATAAATTTCATAAGCCCAATCAATTCCTAATAGAGACATATATGGATCCTTTTCTCCCATAATTTCAATAACCTCAAAATCAACCATTTTTTTAACACTAGACAAATCTATCTCTACATTATGTAACCTTCCTACTGGAAAAATCCAGTATTGATTTTCCATCCTCAGTCGAGTAGGAGAATAGACTAGCTTTGGTTTCCCCATTGCTTCCCAAGTCTTTTTAGGTAGAACGTTGACATTGGAACCAAAGTCCAACATGACATCCTTGATTTCATACTCATCCAACTGGGCATTTAATCTAAATTCCCTTCCAATTATCCTCTTTCTTCTTTTACCCTACTTGCTTTCCTTTCTCAAAGGTTAGCAACAATGAACTCTCTCAAGTTTCCTTAAGCTCCCAAGGCCACTTTAATTGTATTACACAACTTCTTAGTAAGTTTCTCATCATATAAGATATTATAAAATAATTGAAACCAAAGATAGACGACTTTCCGTGACTTACTCGAAGACTCCAACTAAGTAGATGACTCTCTGGCTATCCACGACTGGTGTGGGGTCAACTTGAAACTTTTTTTTGCAACTTCAGGGGTTGATGGACCAGACATATCTCTGAACATCTCTATTGCATTTCTAAAGAATTCCTTTTGTTGTGCATGATCATACTTGGTATCAACACCAATCTTCACTCCTCCTCCAGTAATATTATTAATAGCAAACCCATTCCCTTTGGCCACAACTCTTGGTTCATAATTGATCAAATTGGCTCCTCTTTGCATGGTGCGATCTTCCCACTTAATGATCAGACCAGGGCAATATTCAATAGTGTGAGTATTATTCATGTAGTGTGAACACCAGGGTCTTCTTGAAAGTAGACAATCTCTCGCAAGATGCCCTTGCTCATCACAATTATAACAACAAATTGGTCCTCTTCCACCACTTCATCCACTTCTATATCCGCCTCCAACTCTAACACCGCATCCAATCCTTGATCTCCTTCATTCACACTGAATGCAGATCGATCCAATCTATATGTAAGTGCATCTAGAGCATGACATCGATTAGTATTATGAGTGGGAGAACCACATAACTCACAATACAATGCATTTAGAGCAAGTGAATATTTTTGCAAAATAGGACAATGTCTTTGGGGGTGGCATCGGGTTCTAACTGTATTCATTGTTTTGAACCCCTGGTTATTGGGAAAAGCATGATACATGACTGGCCCATGGAATGGTGTTGTGGCAATGAATTGCACAACTCCTCCTGATGGTCCAGCATGTGGTTGTAACATTGGAGCATTAGAAGGCCCTGCACCTCTCAACCTCAAACATTCAATCACCAAGTGACCTTATGTGAAACATTCTGTACACCAAACTTGAGGTTTACCTACTTTGGGGAGGGTCAACTCTTGAATATTTTCAGTGAATGCAGAGAAAATACCCTGCAGTTGCATGAGACTCGCATCTTCCAAAGGTCTCATAACACTGAGACTCCCTGGATATCCTGTCATTTATTCAATCTTCACAGACTACTCTAATGCTTCTCCTACAGTGGCTATTCTTTTTTGTGTCAGAGGGATACATGTCAAACATATTAAGCCCTAAATAAACCACTCCCTTTGATGATCTTCATGAATAGGGTTCACCAACTTAGCTATTGCATCTTTGAACCTATGATTATATTCCCATGCAGATTCACCATCTCTCTGCTTTATCTCTTGCAACTCTGAAAGTGCTTGTTGCTCTGACTACGATAACCAAAACTCTGTAATGAACCTTTGTCTTACTTGAAATAGAGTGAAGGCTTGATCTTGAATCCATGGTTCAATAGTCTTCATGGACCATTTGAGAGCTTGACCTCTTAGAGTGGTCTAAAAATCAACCAACTTATTCGTATCTAGAGTCCCTCGCGACCTCTAGATGGTTTCACATAGAAACTAGTGTTGCTCAATATCCCCATCCCTCTTTCCCCAAAAATCAGGGTATTGGGTAAGGGATCCTGCAGTTTTTGTTTCCATTGATGGAATTGTAGACACTAATAGAATGAACCCATGAGATCCTGGTTGCGATATGATGGTAGAACTCACCACACTTCTTCCACTACTATCCAATAAACTTGCAGAACTCAAATAAATAGGAAAAACATAAGTTGTAGAAGGATGTACTAAATAAATTACCAAATTTGTTGACAACGTTGAGGGAACAGGTGATTCGGGGATAGTTCCTTTGCCTCTGGAACATGTTTCTTTGATTTGGGGGTCTCATTCTCTTGTGATGTTAAATTTAATTCCAATGCAAACCAATATCTTTTGAAGTTACAGGTTATGATTTTTTCGCAACCCTTTTTGAGGTTCGGGCTTAATCTTCTTCATCACTGGTGGAATCTACCCTTACTCTTTCATCTACCTCCTCTGAACACTCTTCCTCTTGTTTTCTACCTATGGAACCTTCACCTCTCACACTACTTCTCTCTTTCAACCATTGATTGGCCAATATTCACCGTCTCTGCAATTTTCGCCACTCGTATAGATTTTCTCTATCACCACCATCTAATCTGATCTCCTTTCACAATTGATCTGTTTGCTTCATTATTGTATTCATCTGATTTCACCACCATTTTTCAAAAACAACATCCCTCCTTAGAGTTCGTTCGTCTCTTGCAATATTCTCTTGTCTCCCCCCCATACCTGAAAGAAAACTTCTCGTTATCTTAACTCATGAACCCTCGTGGAAATCACGCTTCCCCAAGCGCGGGTATTTAAGCTGCAATGTCACCTGAAGGATGTTGAGATTTGGTAGCTTAGAGGTACTTCTGCATTGGCAGCGCTCAACATGCGGAAGTGACCAAGCAAATTTTCTCCTAGTGACTTTATAAAGTGATTTTATAAAGTTGAGTCTTTTAATTTCGAAATGTAAAAGTGACTTTATGATGTTATGGGTCACTTTATTAACTTAAGTGACCTCAATGAATGATAAAGTTGTGATCGTTGATCTTGAGGGAAAGTGAAGAGTCACTCAAGGGAGATCAAGGGTTAGAGGAGTTACAATTCAAAATTGCTTAAAGGTAGCTCATTAGGAGAAGGAGGGTGCACTTTTGAGGAGAGCTAGTGGGAAGGTGAAAGGGCACAAATCCCAAGGAGAGTTTCTTTGCTTGGAGGAAGAGAGTTTCAGCAACTGGAGTTGTCACATATCCCTAGGGGGATTGGAATGCATTCCTAGACAATTTTTCAGCATAGAAGAGGAGGCTGTACAACAAGGAATCCGTACAATACGGATTTGAGGAGGCCGTACAACAAGGAGGCTGTACAATACGGATTAGAGGATGCCATACAACATTTATTTGCTGGGTTTTGCAGTCACTGTTAGCACAAAAATCGAGGTCGAGTTTTTGCATGGATTTCAAGATGTTTTGCTGCTGCAAATTAATCCGTACAACAAGGTACAGTTCTGTACTTTTCTGGGCACATATTTCGAGACAAATTTCTGTTTTTTAATGAGTGGACAGTCCGTACCTTTGGTCAGGAAATCTGGTTCAGATTTCAAGACTGTTTTGTACAATGGTTATGTGAAATTTTTGCTCAGATAGGGTAAAAGTACAACTCATCAAATGCTGATTGTAAACTGCTGATATACTCAGAATTTTTCCTTAAGCTAAATAAAGAGACACTCTTCTCAAAATCTGTCCTATTTTCTGAATATTTCTCCAAGTGTTTATGCACAGATTTTTGTGCCAAATGTGGATTACTGTCTGCTATTCATATTTTTATTCCACTGCTATTTTATTTTAGAACTTGAATAATAGTATTTCAGCTCATAAAGAATAGTGGTATGGCTGTTAGACATTTATAGGAGGCTGGAATCTAATTTATTATAAGTGTATGCTGAACTAAGATGTATTTCAACATGGTATCAGAGCTAGGGCTCTGAATTTTAGTGGGCAACATTGGCACTTGGGACAATAAGTGATTTGCTGGTACATTTGCTTGAAGAAAGGCAAAAAATGTTCTTTTTCAAGTGGACAAAGATGACTTCCAGCATCAGGTTTGAAGATAGGTTGGAGGGGATCTCCAATTGTAGTGGAAGGTTAGAATCATAAGGGTTCTCTAGGAGAACTAGTTGTGGTCATTTGCAAATACCATCGTGCTAGTACCTGTGTCAGATTCCATGAAGTAAAGGAATCCTCGACTCAGAGTTGGTGCGGATAGCCATCAAAGGCTTCACCAAGTAGTGGGAGGTTTTTGTGAAGTGTGTGGTGGGGAGAGCGAAGCTCTCTAACTTGAGCATATTGCGGGATGACTTTACACAGGAGGAGATCGAAGAGGGGTCTCAAGAGAGGGAAGTGGATGGTGCAGATGACGATAACGTTTCTCTTGTGGGAAAGAGCAATGAGAAGAAGAAGGACATGATCAAGTTGAGATTCTTTGCATGTCACAAGACTGGCCACTACATTAGTTAGTGTCCAAACGAGAAGGAGAAGAAGTCATAACCATAGGTGTCAATATCAACAAAGATTGCAGAGTTTGTTGAGAGACATGAGAGGGAGTTTTCTCTCATGACTGGTCCCTTGGGCAGTGGTTGCCTCGTGTTCGAGGACATTGAAGTGTGGTTCATGGACAATGGAGCTTCTCGACATATGACATGGATGAGGTTAGTGTTCCCGAGTCTTTCAAAAATAGACTCAGACTATTGTGTGGGTGTTGGTAACGACCCACAACTTGCAGCAAAGGGGGTTGGAAGTGTTAGATTCCAGCTAGAGTCAGGAGGATTTCTGGAGGTTGCCGGAGTATTGTATGTTTCAGAGTTGACAGTTAATTTTCTCTTAGTGTCATCTTTGGATGAGAGTGGATTTGGAGTTGTCTTCTATGGTTGACATGTGTTTCTATATCCTATGGGAGAAACTGCTGACACAACAGTGATGCTTGGTGTCAAGTATGAGGGCCTATACAGGTTGTTGGGTCGACCTGTGTTGGGGTCCATTGGATTTTTGGACTTAGATTCCGTGTCGGAGAGTTTCCAGGTAGCACAAGAGAGAGAGTTGATACCGAGGACTCAGTCCTCTTCTGAGACTCTCAAGGGACTCAACAGGCATGAGTCGACACAGATGGATGCTCATGAGAGTGTGCAGTATCCTATGAGCATGTCTTCAGTTCGTGGTACAATGGAGGTAGCAGCAGAGGCTTCTAATGTAGTGGGAGTAGTGGCTTCTTGTTCACAGGGAGCATAGACTTCTAGTACATAGGGAGTAGCTATGACAACTGATGAGATGGAGATAGATTCTGGTGGTAATACTAGAAGTACCTCTCTCGCTAAGAGGGAGTGTTGAGATTTGGTAGCTTGGAGGTACTTCTGCATTGGCAACGCTCAACATGTGGAAGTGACCAAACAAATTTTCTCCTAGTGACTTTATAATTATAAAGTGAATTTATAAAGTTGAGTCTTTTAATTTCGAAATGTAAAAGTGACTTTATGATGTTATGGGTCACTTTATTAACTTAAGTGACCTCAAYGAATGATTAAGTCGTGACCGTTGATCTTGAGGGAAAGTGAAGAGTCACTTAAGGGAGATCAAGGGTTAGAGGAGTTACAATTCGAAATTGCTTAAAGGTAGCTCATTAGGAGAAGGAGGGCGCACTTTTGAGGAGAGCTAGTGGGAGGGTGAAAGGGCACAAATCCCAAGGAGAGTTTCTTTGCTTGGAGGAAGAGAGTTTCAACAGCTGGAGTTGGCATGCACCCCTAGGGGGATTGGCATGCATTCCTAGACAAATTTTCAGCATTGAAGAGGAGGCCGTACAACAAGGAATCCGTACAGTATGGATTTGAGGAGGCCGTACAACAAGGAGGCTGTACAGTACGGATTAGAGGAGGCCGTACAACATTTGTTTGCTAGGTTTTGCAGTTACTGTTAGCACATAAATTGAGGTTGAGTTTTGGCATGGATTTCAAGGTGTTTTGCTGCTGCAAATTAATTCGTACAGTAAGGTACAGTTCTGTACTTTTCTAGGCACATATTTCGATACAAATTTTTGTTGTTTAATGAGTGGACAATCCATACCTTTGGTCAGGAAATCTGGTTCAGATTTCAAGACTGTTTTGTACAGTGGTTATGTGAAATTTCTGCTAAGATAGGATAAAAGTACAACTCATTAAATGCTGATTGTAAACTGCTGATATACTTAGAATTTTTCCTTAAGCTGAATAAATAGACACTCTTCTCAAAATATGTCCTATTTTCTGAATATTTCTCCAAGTGTTTATGCACAGATTTTTGTGCCAAATGTGGGTTACTGTTTGCTATTCATATTTGTATTCCGTTGCTATTTTATTTCAGAACTTGGATAATAGTATTTCAGCTCATAAAGAACAATGGTATGGCTGTTAGATATTTATAGGAGGCCAAAATCTAATTTATTCTAAGTGTATGCTGAACTAAGATGTATTTCAACAAAGGAATGGGAAACATTCATTCTTCTACCAACAATACTTTGATCCACGAAGGTATCTCCCACGACAATCTTCCTTTAGGTCCGTTTCTGAATACAAATTTTTCTTTTGAAAAGGCTTGGTGATTTCAACAACAAATTCAATAATATACCCTTCAAGAGTGTTTTGCACCTAGAAATATACAGCTCATGAGGTCTGGTGATCCAGATGATGAAGGACCACTAGACTCTCAAAAGTCGAGTTATAAATCTTCTTGACCCGATATTTGTATTCTGGGGCTTCTTGCAGCCGATATAACCACTGAAACAACTTTAGTAAATTTAACCCCAAATGATATCATATTGGTCACTAGCAGGTTTAGAATAGAAAACAATATCTTTCACAACCTTAAAACTCTTTTGTCGCAACTTGACCTCTTGCCTTATGAACGCATCACACTTTCGCTCCCACTGGTTTTCAACATCAGACTTGTGGATCTGATGAGGCATCCTCTAAAATTATTGACAAGATAAAATTGTTGACAATTGTTGAACGCATCACACTTTCGCTCCCACTGGTTTTCAACATCAAACAATTGTTGACAAGATAAAATTGTGAAAATTATTGAATTATGGAATATGATAACAAATATCCTTTATTATCCATAAAATGTCACTATATTTTAATAAGGCCTGATAAACCTTCCTGGTGTGAGAGATGTAGAAAAATAAAATGGAAAAGGCCTGATAGACCTTCCTGGTTGAATTCATTTTTCATTTGAGGTTTTCAGGTGACTACATTGTGTGCAAACTGTGAAGTGATAGATAGATAGATCTGTGAGGATCATGATAAATAAATAAGAAGGCAGGTTCAAATTGACAAAATAATAGTAGGTCAGATGCAAACCGAATTCTCATCCATCAATGATCATTGAAACAACATAGCGTGACGTGCAGGTTTAGATGGAAACAACTTGAAAATGGGATGCAATCATAATGTGAAATGAAAAATTGAAGAAGCCTTCTTCGTCTTCTTCAGTGACCCATCTCAATGATAAGTCACATCAAAATTTATAACATATGGTATCACCAACACATCATCTGCATCAAAATGAAAGCAATACAATGCAATAAGCGAAAAATGAAAGCAATACAAAGTACTTTCTTGGGATGCACCATTTTGGTGTTTACGATGACCAAGGCAGATCACAATACGTACTGCAATGGTTTATTTTCATTTTCTGTATGGTAAATCTATCTTGAAGGCCACAAGGAACTGCTTGACAATGGAGTGGTATCGGGACGTGAATCCAAAGGACAACAAAGGAGGCAAGAGACACGTGGAAATCAAATGAGGCAGAGGTTTTGTTTGATAGGTTTTCGAGGCAGAGGTTTTGGTGTACATGTTTTGGTTGTTGACAGGTTTCAAGTAAAAGTTCTTCTTATATACATGCCTTTGGCATAATAAAAGCCAAGAGTTACATTAAAAATGTATAAAATCCAAGTGGTATGATACAATTGGGCAGTTAAAAACCTTGGATACCTCTTTAGGATGAGACAGGAAACTCACATCGATTTATGATGAGAAAGGAAACACACATCGATTAAGGTTTTTTTTTCAATTCCTCCAAATAAACTAACATACTCCTTAAACGGGGGTGAATGTGAATGCCAAAGTAATTTGAGGGAAGTTTTCGTATTAATATTGTTAATTGGAATTATGAAGAGATTGTAATTAAAATGATCTTACACATCACTAAGCCCTATCAAACAATCTCCTTTTCTTAGTGTGATCACATTGTATTTCTTCCCTTTGGGTAATGTAATTTCTTGCCTTGCCTTGAGGAGAAGCAAGCAAAGTTGACAACTTATTTTTTCATGGGAGGTTTTTTTTTCCAAATATTTTTTTAATAAGTTTAATTTTATTTAATTAATGAAAAATTTAATTTTAAAATTTATGAGTTTTCTTAAAAAATTGATTTATTTTGAAATAATCTCTATGATTGAAATTTAGAAAAAATAAATAAATTTAAAAATAATTTTACTTTATCTTAAAAAATTATAAAAAAAAATGTTGAGTTTAGTGCATAATTGACAACATGACATCATTGGGTGCCTTAGCATGAAGGGAAAACCTTATGGACAAGAATGTATGTCTGATTTAAATAAAGATGTCGTAAGTAGGTAGATGCTTAGTTTATTTTTTGGGTCAATATTAATTCATTGGCAGGATAAAAGAATCAACTTCCTTTCAATAATGAAATGGTTAGAACATTTTCCATTCAATACATTATGTGAACATAATTCAAATTCTAGCCAATGGATACATGCTTATATAATCATAAAGAGTAAAATTGAGGCGATTGAAAAGTTATCGACGAAAAAAGATGGGAAGATAACTTGACATAATAATGTTCATATGTTGGAAAGACTATGTGGATCATTTACATCCCCTTTAAGCTCAACATGCTACTGACGAAAAGGTTGAAAAAATAATTTAAATAATGTGACGAAAAAAGATGGGAAGATAACTTGACATAATAATGTTCATATGTTGGAAAGACTATGTGGATCATTTACATCCCCTTTAAGCTCAACATGCTACTGACGAAAGGGTTGAAAAAATAATTTAAATAATGTATTTAATGCATCAAAACACAATCTTCTAGCAAAGTCCACTTATATGGGAAGAACCCTATATAGTAATATACATGAAAAATAATACATAATACAACACCTTCTACTCAGTTATATGCTAAATATATTAAAAATAAAAATAAACTTTTGCATTGAATGCCCGCATATATTAACCTAGCAATATATTATTTGTTAAAGAGGGTAGCACAAAAAGAAATGTAGAACTACTTATTTAAAAATGCATATGAAAGGTGGATGAGCTTTTCTTCTTCACTTCATGTTTTCTCATACATAAGTGGAGGGAGAAGGTTTGAATCTCGATGTTGTTCTACATGTTAAGCCTCATAGAGATCTTCTCCCTTCTGTCCTTCTTGGTTTCTTTCAGTTACTTAATGGGATTCTTTCAGTGTCGGAGATCGAAAGCTAGCCATACACATCTCCAAAGTGATAAGAGGATGGGACGGCCTGGGTAAATAAAAATGTTGAGATAATTTGAGGATGTTCTCATTTTAATAAAGGATCAAAATATTTAAAGAGTATTGTTAAGGTTGATTGTCTATGTGAGCAGGTTTTTTTTTCTAAATGTGATATTGATACATCACAATTATTTGAATATACAAGGAGAACAACATGAGCCCAAATGGTTAGCCTCAGGATCTTTGGGCTAACAAATTTTTTAGCCTCTTGAGGGGGGCTTCTTCGGTAGAAACTTCCATTGTTTATTTTACCAAGGTTTGACATTTCCATCCATCGAATGCTTCTTCCAATGATGTATGTTTGTTTGATTGGCTTGCTAAATCGATCAAGGTAGAAGGAAGCGGTGAAGGAGGTGGCTAGGAAATCAGATCAGATTGAATATGCCAGAAAAAAAAAAACGATCTTGATCTTAGAAAAGAAAAAAACATACATTTTAATAAATAAAATAATAATTAAATATTGTGTTTTCACATTTTCCATGGGGTAAACCGTCGGCTCATCCCTAATTACGAGGCCTAACCCGAATGGGCATGGACATCGAAAGAGGCCCAACAATATCAACAATATAGATGGCCAGGGACTTGACTCAGAGACCTCTTGCATTATAACTACACAATTCATCCACTCCAACCAACCCACTCAACTATATTTTCACATATATTTAAATAAAAAATTGTTCAAATTTAATTCACAAGTTCAAATATAGAGGGGGTAGGGTATGCATACCTCTGTCCCACAAACAAGGGGGTCTCGTACACCAATTTGGTGTTTGGCTTGGTTGTGGCCTTAAAATTAGATTAAGATTAAGATTATTATTATTATTATTATTATTATTAGTACTACTCGGAATAGGAGCATGGGAAAGGTAAACGAAGTAAACCGTTCGGCCTGATTACGAGCCTAACCAGGTGGGGACATCAAGTGATGCCCTATACAAGCTCATGGCTAGGGATTCGACCTCAGAACCTCATTCGAGCAAACAACGACACTCATCCACTTGAGCTATCCCACCAGACTATTATTATTATAAATCAAATAATAAGATGAATGCTTTAGATTTACACTCATGCAAATCCTATTTGGAAACTTCATCAAATTTGGAAATTTCATTGAATTTGAATGAAATTAAGTCCGTATAATTTTTGTAGAAAAAAATTAGCGTTCACATATAATTTGTTAAGGGCATAAATAAATAAATTGATAGTATAATTAAATAAGCTTTATTCATCTCCACTCTTCCACCATATTTGGTTAAAGCATTTTTCTATAAAACCAAACGAATGGTTTTGTTTTCCCTATGTTTTCCA
>ML784570.1:146716-165256 GCA_009831015.1 Picea engelmannii | reverse complement strand
TTTTTTTTTTAAGTGATTTTGGAGAGTACCATCAACATTGCCATATATTAAAGTTATCCGACCCATCAATCTTAGGGGCTATACAACAATATTCTCTCTAGTAGCACAAGGTACCATTAAGAGTACATTGTAGTTGAAAAAAACTCTTTGTCTCACTCTTAGAGCCATGAAGATGTAAATGATCCATTGTTGACTCAAGCCAACACTTGCCTATTAAACGATGCCCAAAAGGATAGGGTTTACATTCTCTTAAAGGCATGCCAAGTCAAATTAACGGATTTTAATTGTTCACCCCTTACTTTTGATAGGAGGTGAATTGGATAGCGCATCAAGGAACAAAAATCACTGTGTAAAAAATCACAATACCATATTAACTAAAAATCATAATCAAATATTGTGGAGTTCCCAACTACAATGAGGAATTAAATGCCTAATAAACATTAAACTATATTTAAACTCTAATCTTTTCTAAATCAAAATACCATGAAGTTTGCCTTCACAACACACCCTATTATATAACAAGCTCCCCGTGCAACAAAGTCCATGCCTTCATTCTAAGGAGGGGTAGGTTGTGAGTGTGAGGAATATTGAGTATGGTCAACAATGGAAAAGGTAAGTCTGTTGTAAGCAAGTTCTGGAGTACCCAATGTTAAAGGTCCACATTAACAGTTGTTTACAAAATCAAATGTACATGTCCAAGCAAGGAATGTTTCCTACTAATATTTCCAATCTAGAAAAACAAAATGTAAACCTTTTAGCAATGGTCATAGTTGTACATCATGTATTATAATATCGGTGTAGATCCATGTTAACTCTGGATTTATCAAGTTCCAAAAGGGATCAAATCCCTCGAGGAGTAAGTTTTTTGATAATTTATGATAGATCTAGGCTAGTTGTAGTCTCACTCAACTTAGTGGAACTCATAACTCAAAACTTAAGAAAATATGGATACGTAAAAATTAATTTTGATTATTGTTGAGATATTTATGTTTGCAATATTTCTATGTAAATATCATATTTATAATATTTCTATTTATGTTTAAATCCAGTATCTCCCTTTTTATCTCTCTCTATATAAGTTTTTATATTAGGTGTACATATCAAATCTCTCTCTCTCTCTCTCTCTCTCTCTCTCTCTCTCTCTCGTGTATATAGATATTTTTTTTGAAATCAACATATGATGACGTAAGCATTACCCATGTATCTAACAACATATCTATCATACATGGTTGTAGAACTAATGCCTTTTGGCGCAGTAACATGATGATCGACTCACTAAATTCAGGTTGTAATTCAAAGCCATCACCATATGAAGCAAAACATTCATTGACATTTACATATAAAACGAAGTACTTGCGAGTACATCTCAATCATAGAACAATGCACTACATTCAATGGTTAAGCAAAGTCATTACCGATGTTGAAGTTTTACATTCAATTTAACATTTTTTCCTATTTTGATTTTTTTTTTTATGTGATTTTGGAAAGAACCATCAATATTGACGTGTAGTAAAATTATAAAACCTATCAATTTTAGAGGCTATACAAAAACCTACCTATAATGTTCTCCTTGTAGGGGTACCCCCTTTAATGGTTTTCTCCCTATAAAACCCGATATCTATATATCAATGGGAGGGCATGAATGTTTATTTGGGGCAAGATAGCGTTTTGCAAAATCATGGAGTTGGAGAATAAACTGCTAGACTATTTAGACACTCCCTTTGAAAGGAAACATGTCTTCAAAAGATGAATGATTATAGCTAGATCACTAGGGGGAGGAAAGTGAGCTAAGGAAAGGTGGGGTGCAAATGGAAGAGACAGAAACATTAGGAACCTTAACAACATGTTAGACAAGACAAGGATAAGTAGTAGTTGAGGGAAGGATGTATGGGATAGAAACCCTCCTGCTAGAATAGTTAAGAACTTGGAGGGCTCATTGGTTGAAAGGATGCATATTAATTTTCAATTAAATCCTCCTTAAAATTAGTATTGTGCCCTTCATGTTGACTATCATAGGGATCTGAAGTTGTGAATAACAAAAGGACTACCTTATTGATAGACTTATTCTTCCTTAAACTTGAAAGTCTAGTATGCAAGTAGAATGAAGGGATTGCCAAGAAAGATTTAACATGGATTGGAGAACCATGAGGTATTAAGTTTTCTAGTAATCCTCCCTCATAATTTTTTTGCAAATACTTGGTTTTCGTTGAAGAGCAAAGGTGTGAGGAGTTGAAGATAAAACCATGGAAGAGAGGAAATACATGCATCATAACAGATAAGAAAAAAATAAGACTTGTACTCAAGGAGGACATTCAAATGAGCATGGTCTTGGAGTTAGAGTACCAATCCCTAACAAGGTGGTTCTTTGGTTTACATATCTAAAAATAAAAATAGGGGTTTGCCTGAAGATCAAGTGTAAACCTCATATTGGGTATATACCTAATTTCACCTTTTCGTTAAGGGATGACTCACATTCATATTTAAATTTGAAGTGGAAAAACTCAAAATATTGGGAGCTAGATGATTGTGTTCCTTTGATGTTGAAGGGAAGGAGCCCTTATTTCAATCCACATTTAGAGAGACTACATTATGTATGGTTTTGGATAAGCTACTAGGCCATCCCTTGAAGTTTTGGTCAGCATATGTGTTTAGGGCCATAGGAAATAGCCTTGGGTTATCAAGGGTCCTTTTCACACTTTGTAGCCCACATATTAGTCAAGACGGGCTTGAAAGAGGGGTCGGCTAAGGATAATAAATTAGAGGTATAGGGAAGATGATATACTCAAATCATCAATTACATGGATCTCCCATTTTTTTGCTCTCGGTTCCATATCTATGGTCACATAGCGAAAAAATGTATTCTCAAGTTCATGAAAAAGATTTGGAGAAGGAAAAACTCTAAGCTAAGCATAATAAACAAATGTAACGAACACATAATACTACAAATAATAAATAATAATAATAATTAGGTTAATGAAAAGTCAAGGGTAACACACCCCTTAACCTTGTGACCAATCAATGTATACTTATACACCATCACAAGGCTCATCGTAAATATTCGTATCAACCATTCATTATTCAATATTTTATTATATATTTGTAGAATTACTTTGCTAATCTAGTACTAAACATGAAAAATTTATTCCATTTGGTATTAGAGCCAATTCTTAGCGAGTTCATGGGTTAACTCCACATAGTGTACTTTGGGTCAATCACACACATCATTGCATCCATCCGTACAAATTGATATGTATAGCCACCACCTAAAAGTAATCCACACATTCCATACACAACCATCATTTCCAACATTCTATACTTCTATAGTCATCTGAACTTATGCCTCCAAGTTGCAGCTCATACATTGTATTTCAACTGTAATATGTTGGTTTAAATTTGGTCATACACGATCATACTAGTCACAATATCCAACCGTTGTACACTACAACTGCCTTTCAATTCTACATTGGATGTTGTCGTACTATGTTTTGTACACCATGTCACCTCTTCTTATTGTCTATATCACCATAAAATTACTTTTTAACCGCTATGTGAACTTCCATACACTAAGTCATGTCCCCTAAAAATCATTCCTAAATTTTATAGATTGGAATTTCATATGTCAAGTGGTCTTGCATTAGAAATCCAATTAATTAATACAAATACAACTTTATATACATAATGTATGAAGTAAAGTTAAAACATAGAATCCACAAGGACATAACCAACATCGAAATGGTTAACAATGACAAGTTACAAGCATATGTGAATTGTTGCAAATATGAAGTCAACAATGAAAGACACTATCTCAGTAATGTTGAGAAGGGAAAAAAATAATTCGGGGTGGGGGGGGGGGATTTAACAAATTAACGAAAGATTTTGAAAAACAATGGCTAGATCCAATAATAATGAAAAATAACAATAAGGATGAAGCATAAACAATAATTAATTATTATGTTTTTAATGGTGTTGTATTCCATGTGAAATAGTTTGATGATGTTATGTTAAATGGAATTTCATAAGAATTTTATGTTGTGCTGGAGATGTTTTTGTATTTACAATAAAATGAACAAAAACACATATGACACATAATATTTAAATGACAGGGAAAAATAAAAACAAAACATTAAGGGAAGAACAATTTTAAGAAGAAACCCGTCATACAAAAATTACTTGATGAGTAGGAGTGTCCGTCAAATTTATGCCCTGGGAGTAGTGGGCTCAATGACCAAAACCCATAATTTTGCAAAATCACACAGTTTATAACTAAGACCTTTTTAAACAAAATAAATAGACAACATTATTTTTTTTTTTGTTTGTTAATTTGTGCAGGACCTGCGATTAACCTGTGGCTTGAGAAACCGCGACTCAGGGGCATCTAAGCCGTCAAAATCACCCGGGGATCACACCCGGCCTGAGCCACACCAACCCTTAACATGGTTGGATTTTTTGTCCCCGCAGGTTTCGAACCGGTGACTTTAACATCACGGAGTGGCTTAACAACACACTCCGTCACCGACTGTCCTACACCTTGGGGACTTAGACAACATTATTTTAAAAAGATATGAAATAATTTAAAAAATAACATAATTTATATTTATTTTTACTATTTAATATTTGGCCTGGTTTCATATAACAAGGGTTTTTTCGAACATAATTGAAGAGACCAAAGAAGTTTTAGCAAAAACAACTTGTGAGACTTTAGGAGACTTTGACAAAGATTTATGCAAAAATTCAGAGGCTTTGACAAAATTGGCGAAATACTTGGAGGTTTTGAGAAATTGATACAAAATCGACGAAGAGGTTGAAAACTTTGACGAGATCACATGTATGATTTTGTTGCCAAAACCGTTGCTTTCCAACAACAAATAAACTTTGTTCTCATAATAACATGAAAATCATTGATAAATATAGATCATGCTAAGAGGATAAGGCTTGGAAAAGGGTTGAGTTTATGCTAGTATTTTTAGGTACTAACACTTACCATTGAGCGTTTGAGAGAATTTGCGTAGTAAAGAGAATTTCAAAACCAGATATTGTCCACAATAGAACTTAGTTATTTTTAAATTCCGAGTGTTGTGACTAGAACCGGTATGTGTTGAGGTTAATTTATGTTTTCTTACATAGGTATGCATTTCAATTTTGTAATTGATGTGTTTCTCGTACAATTATGAATAAACCGTGAACTCAACTATGTTGTTTTTGTGCAGAAAATGCTACCACACAGACCTGCCACTCAATAGTACCCGAAAACAACTAAGAGAAAACATATATTGACAATTGAAGCATCCAACTCGACTGTTATTGAAGAGACGAAGCTTGTGGCCAAGGTGGAGCCTGTAATTTAGCTTTCGGAGAAGAAGGTTTTCAACCAACCACTGTTGTATAAAGACATAGATTCAAGCACCACGTCCAAGATACTGTTTCCCTCCTGAAATGATTTATTCAATAAGATCAATCACTTAGATTTCCTAGAATTCACACCTCATAGTAACCCGAAAATTAGAACTTTGGATTCTAGGTGTTTTTGAACATCAAATGCTCCTTATTGCACATGGTAGCCTCTAGGTCTCTTGTCTTACCTTGTGTAGAGGACTTAGAATGGATAATAAATAACAAAGATGTTGCTAAATGTATGATCAACGATGAACAAGGGCAATGTGTGGGAGTCTTCCAATCAGTAGAAGTGAACAAGCATTATAAGCTCAAGGAACTAAAAGTTAGGCTAAATATTGATTTTGTAGTCACATTCTATGAAAAACATGACACAAACAAACTGTTGGTATCTTGGTGGAAAGAAGACAAGAAATTTATAAACTGGACTATAGGATGGTATGGCACCACAAACTTGAGAGAACATATGTACTTAATGGCATGGATATGTCGATTGTATGGGGAAAAAGACTGCTCTAGATTCTCAAAAGCTTGGATGCCCCTGACTTACACTGTGGTGATATCGAGAATCATTTTTAATTGGGGGGATATCATATCTAATCAGCTAAGAAATAGAATAGAACAATCCCAGAACCCTAAGAATGGGGATGTACCCTCCTTTTATATGGCTTCTTATTTTCTAGATGTATTATGTACCAAAAATATCTTTACATGGATTGGACTGAGTTGGCATGTGTCCGAGCTTCCTGTTCATGTACACTTTAGTATTTTATGGGAAAATATGTACAAGAAATCTTATGCTATGATATGTGATGGATTCATGGCCAGATTATACTTTATCATCTTTAAACAAGAGTGCCCACGACCTTCAAATCCGACCAAAAAAATAATTAGTTTGATAAGAAATTGGTATTTGGAGGAGAAATGTACTTATCTCAAAATATGTGGAGCTCAAATATTTGGAGCCATTGGAGCTCCACATATGCTTCCAACTTATGTGCCATATTTTTTGGTTTTGGGAGAAATTTGTTATCAAATGATTTTACAGGGTTTCAATGCTTCATTGGTTAAAGAAAAGAACAAGGATTTTATCCCTTATGGTTTCCAATTGGGGTACTAGTTTGTGAAAGACACTACATAGGCTAAACAAGAAGGTCTAAGTGACTTAGAATATAGGTTCCCGACTGGCAGGTATCGCAAGCACGATCCAAAGTATTTAGTATCAAAACATGTTGGGCAGGTGGTATCTTACTAGCCATGTGCTCATGATAAATTTGAGGATGAGAATTTCACCGAAAATGCTCAAAACTGGGATGAAGTCATTCAAAGGAAAGATAACCTGGATTTGAATTTGTTTAAGGCTATGACTATGGATGAACATGTAGAAATTTTTAACCAAACAAGATGAGCATACATACGAATACAGGCCGAGAGGGAAAGAGAAGTTGAAGAAGCAAGAAGAGCCGAGGAAGTAAGACTCCAGGTAAAAGATGAAAGAAAATTTCATGAAGCTGAATAGAACAGGGCGGTTGAGGAGTTATAAAAACAAAGGAAAGACGATGAATAACTAAATATGAAAGAGGATGAATAAACTCCTTTAGAAGGGATAATACTAGAATAAGTCAACACTAGACCAGAACCAAGAACATAGCAGGTACAAGCAAGGGAACTAGAACATATAGTAATATCTGATGCCTTGACATGGGTACCAATCACAACAATCTTATCCCCTACAATTATATATATTGATGATGATGACAATGATGATGTTTAGACTTTAGGAGTTCCAATCATAAATGAGTCCAACATAGAGGAGAAAGTGATTAAAACTCTTGAAGGGCCACAACCGGAAGGAGGATTCGTTGCAATAGATAGAATTGAAAAAGTAACAACAACCCTAGAGAAAAGGTCACAACCACCCAAATAATAAAAATCCCAATAAGATGGGGGTGCAAGTGAAAGTGAGGTGCATAATTTAGAAGATAAGACCTTGGAGAAAGAAGAAAATAAAAAAGATGAAGACTATGGGGAACAACTTGGAGGGGCTGTAGGTAAAGTGGATGAGCGAGATGAAATTAGTATTGCTCCAGAAAATGAAGAAACAATGATCAAACCACCAACCACTTCCCTTCCTAATGAGGTGATACTGCTAGAGCAACCAAAAGAAAGTGTCCCAGAGAACACTACATCCCTTGAGAAGATGAGCGAGAGAGCCATAGAAGCAATGACATAATAGAACAACACAATAGATCAACCTCATAAGGATCCAAGCAGAGAACAACCATTGGAGCAAGCGGTAAAGGATTTGAGTGGTCAAACATCAACAACAAAGAAGGGCAAGGTACATATTCTATAACACTTCCATACTCCAGGAAGCATATGAAATGTGTTGGCTTGGGGTGATTAGCAGATACCAGAGCCGATGGATGAAGTAGAGGATATTGAAGCCATAGCCTATGACCAAAATATACAAGTAGTGGTAAAGACAATGAGTAGAAAAAGAAAGCTTAATCTAGACAATACTATGTTCATAGCCACAAATTAGACTTTGTTGGACATATAAAAGGCTAAGGTAAGTGAGTTGTTAGGGGTAGGTATGGCCATATCTCATGCCACCATTAATAGGGCCAATGAAGATGAAATGGAAGATGATGCCATGAGAAGAGAGATTGAACACCGCAGACATCAGACTGATTATTACAAATATGCAACCCAAGCAACGATGCTTCTACAGGTTGAATTCTTGGAAGAGTATAGCAGGTGCAAGCTAAACAAATATATCTTCATGAAAAAGACTATAAATTATCAAGAGGAAACACTTTTATGTCTTGTAGTGTATAAAGATATATCGGGATGGTTTGGTCAGGAACACAAGACCCTAATCCAAATTGAATACATCAGGGAGATATGGGAAGGCCAAGGGGAAGAAGAGCATGACATAAGAATGCTCATTGAAGATAACATGGATAGAATTTAAAGAGTGACCGAGTATTGGGTCTAGGTAGTTTTGGAGCGACAACGAAAGATGCAAGAAAGGTGGGATGAGTGCTTAAGGAGCTGGGACAAGATAAATGAAAGAATGAGGGAATTTCAATTTCCCGAGTTTGGTTCCCCAAAAGTGTTTCAGAACATTAGTGACATAGTAAGACAACATGTGGTCTGGGATCAAAAATTCGAATCATATGTCCTCCAAATGACCACTTTGGCACGAGGGTATGTCATAAATTTTATGGAAAGCCTAACCAAAGCATCAATATTTATGGAATACGTGGTCTCCAATCTAGATAAGTATAAACAACACACAAGAGAAATGAGGGGATTGCTCAGTGCTTGGACCAACACCACTTCCCCTATATGCACACATGTGAAGATATTTTTTCCAAATGGTCCAATTATGATAAGGAAAACCCACTGGATTAGTCATGCATCGACTAAAAATTGACTTGAAGAGGATACGTGGATTAGTCCACATTACCATTCTTTTCTTTCCTTAAATTAGATTTAAGGCTATTTTTAGAATAATTCATTTTGATAAATAGGAAAATCGACCATGCAACAAAGGTTGATGGTTTTTGTAAGAAATTTTGTGATTGATTCCAAGAACCATTTCTCGCTATAGTTTAATTCAGAAGTTCAGAGAGAGCCAGAGACAGTTTTTACCAAACCTGTGCGTATGATCAGATCGGTGGATTGTTTTGCATTTTGCTTAGAAGCTACAAGCATTTAGTAAGATCACACTTATTTTAAGCTATCTTGACTAGTTAATAGATCTTTGAATGAAAGTTGGTGAAAACCGATGAATCTTTAATTTGTTACGTATAAGTGAAGCATATAATTATTTCTTGCTATAATTTTCTTCTGTATCATTGCATGCATGCCATTTCCTTCTATTTCTTAAAGAATATTTGATAGTTAATGAATGATAGTATTGGTGCTAGACTAATTCAACTTCAGGTGTTAAAGAATATTTCTTAGTTAATATTAGTGCTAGACTAATTCAACTTCAGGTGTTAAAGAATATTTCTTAGTTAATATTAGTGCTAGACTAATTCAACTTCAGGTGTTAAAGAATATTTCTTAGTTAATATTAGTGCTAGACTAATTCAACTTCAGGTGAAGCATAGAATTATTTCTTGCTAATATTTTCTTTTGTATCATTGCATGCATGTCATTTCCTTACATTTCTTAAAGAATATTTGATAGTTGATGAATGATAGTATTAGTGCTAGACTAATTCAACTTTAGGTGTTGTTTACATACCATAGCCAAAGGTTGCCCTATGCTTGGATTTCTTAAAATCAAATCAGTCTCCTTTTAAATTAGTTCAATTTTCGTGCATTATAACCCAAAAAAGATAAATACAAAAAGAGACAAGGAATACCGGGAAACAAACATTTAATCTTTAAAGCCCATTGAAAATTCTACCAGGCCATCAATCCAAAGAATCACACTATTCCAAATGAATAAGAGTCTAATTGGGCCTCATCTGTGGTTGTGATTCCTACTATTGATTTAAAGGGAATCCAACCCCCTCAACAAAATTGGCGCTAGAAGGAGGGTTAACGCATGACAAGTCATCAAACCAACCCACATAAAGAAGATACTCCTACTTCCATTAGCTCACCTCAAGCCGAGGAAAGCATTGATCTTCACCATGAAATACCCTACACAATATCTCACAAAGAGGTTGAGACATTTAGAAGAATCACCAGGGCATATGCTCAGTAGATTAAAGCATTACCCTTAGCTCTATTACTTCCTTGTAGAAGGAGAATGATAAAACATGTTGTGGCTACACCATAACACACTTTTGTACACAAAGTTGAAGATTTAGTGGATTTCACCCTGCTAGAAATTGAACAACATGTTGGCTTGATCCCTGACACACTTGCTATCACCCCACCAACAAGTATTTATTCTAAACCAGAAGGTTCAGAGTCTAAGGAAGAAGAATTTGATTCATAAGCCTCTAACTATGGATTAGACTACATAGGGGATAGCGATGAAAATGAATAGGAAGGTGATAACCAACCTAGAAATAACCAACCTTGGTTGTCCAGGGATGCCTTGGCTATACCAGGCCGATTGCATAACTTACCTTGGAATCCAGAGACATTACTTCCCAAGTTTGACATTGAAACCTCTGGTTTTTTAGAGGATCATATCAAAAAATTCATATTGGCAATCAGGTTGATGAATGTACAACACAAATATGTGGTGTGTAGATTATTCCCATACACTTTTGAGAATTTTTCTTCAACCTGGTATTTTAGCCTCCCAGATGGTTCCATAACTAGTTGGACAAAGTTTCAAAAATACTTTCTAGACAAATTTGCTGAAGAAATTACAATAGGAGCCTTGATGGCAGAACTCTTTGTTGCTACCATGGGCCCTAAAGATAAAGTGAAGGATTTTAACCAAAGATTTGCTACAATCCTAAATAAGTTTCAACCTGAATCCAACCTTTCCCAAGAGATGCAGATTGAAGTATATGCTAATGCTCTACCAACCTCCATATCCATGTTTGTAAAGAGGGATGCCAAACCTACCCTAGCTAAGAATTTTGAAGAGGCGAAAACAATTGAGTTTTATATGAAAGGATGTAAAGAGAGCCATATATCTTTAGCAAAGAAAGTAGCTCAAAAACCACCTAAAAGAGGACTCTTGTTGACTAGACCACCAAGTAAACAAGCTAAGAAAAACACTCATAAGTATGGGGTTGATAAGGAAAGCCTACAAAGGATGATCAAGAGATTATCCAACAAAATTGTATACATGAAAAGGAATGCAGGTGAAGGTATCTCTAATCAAAGGCCACCACCTTACAAGGCCATAGACCCTCCCCCAACGAACTTGAACATCGAATTAGGAGATGTGGCCTCTGATTTTTTTTGCACCTATCACCAAGAGAACCACTCCGAGAAGGATTGTCCTCAATGGGTGAATGCCCTGAACTTGATGGCCAATCACTTCTTAGACGGATGTTCCCTCATAGAACAAGTAAGTATATTAACCAACAACTTAATAGAGGAGGGAGATAATGAGCCACCAAAAGGAACAACAATGGTGTTATGGGATATAAACTATACAATGCCTAGTGATGATCTCACCAAAGAAGAAGAGTTTTCTAATGAGACCTTAGCTGTACAAACCRAAAGAAAGGGACATGTTCCTCAAAGTCACCCTTTCATAGCTTAGGCCCCTAAAATTCTAGATAACTCAACTCCTTTGACCAAACTAGCTCCCCTCAACTCTTCCACAAAGTTTGCAACACAAGAAACATCCAAATTAGAGTACAATGTGGTAGAAGACTTAAAGAAAATGAAAGCAAACATTTATGTTATGGACTTGTGTAACCCGCCTCAACAGAAAATTCTATTACTACAAGCATTAAAGGAAGGAGACAACCACATTGTAGACCCCCATCAAAATACAAACATAATAACTTCCCGGGAAACCAAAAAATCAAATGTAAACTCAACATCTATAGACAAAAAATCTAAACTATCCATTCTTCCTTTCTTGTTGACATTCGAGATTTTCAACAAAAAATTACACAATTGTTTAGTGGACTCTGGGGCATCTTCAAATGTCATGCCTTATTATGTATGTAAAAAATTGAATGTAACCCTTTCCAAAAGTGATATACATATCATACAATTAATAGAACTGAGGTCAAGGTCATTGGTGAAATGAAGGATGTCATGATCCGGATAGCTTCGAACCCAAAGATTCACCAAGTGATTGACATTATAGTTGTGTATATCCTTGAAGCTTATGGGATGCTACTAAGCTAGGACTGGTCACAAAAGTTGCATGGATATTTCAATACAGATTGGTCTCATCTTTGGCTACCATGGAAAGAGAAATCACACATGATCAAGATTGACATAGAAAAATACTTGAAACACATTGTTACCGATTTAGAAGCCCCAAATGAAACCTATTCAACATAGTTTCCCATGTTAGGAAACTGCTCCTATGATTCAGATTTTAAGAATTTCCCACCTTGCATATCTGAGGTCTTGTTTTCCCAGAGGCCAAAGCTATTGCTACAAGAAAACTCAACATTAACTGAAGTGTGTAACAACTTTGACCAGGGCTTCCCAGTCAATATCTTAGAAAACAAAGCCAAAACCCCTAGCACAGATAACAACAAGAAGGTTCCTAACTCTCCTTCTGAGATTTGGAATCTGGTTTTTGATGGATCCAAGTCTTAAGAAGGAGCGGGTGCCAAATGTATTTTTATTTACCCAGCTGGTAAATATAGTTTTTTATCATGCAAGATGGAGTTTGAGTGTACTAATAATACCGCTGAATACGAGGCTTTGGTCTACGGACTCAAGAAATCCATTGAATTGAAGATTAACGAATTAGTTGTCTTCGTAGATTCAGAGATCATTATTAGACAGGTAAAAAATACCATACATTGCAATTCACCTCATTTAAGAAATTACTAGCAAGATGTTGATAGACTAATAGAGAGTTTTCAAGCATTTAACATCACTGCCATTCCTCGATCCAAGAATGTGCATGCCGATTCTCTTTCCACAAAAATATCAAGGTTGTCTACTCTTAAATATTATGAGGCTTCTAGGTTCACCATAGAGCTATTGTATAAGCCATTTGTCCCTGACAACATCACTAATTGGAGAGTATTTGAGGGATATGAACATATGATAGCCTTCTTGACTAATAAAGAAAATTTTAAAGACTTGGCTATTGATGATGAGGTGTTCCAAGAAATGCTTGTTGAACAAGAAGACATTGAAAATAATAATGACAAAGACAACAACGTTACCAAACCTAAACTTCACACAATACATAAGGGGGTAGTCAATCTTGAAAACCTTTTCGATCTATAAGATAGATTTAAGAACCCCAAGAATGTAAAAATTGGTAGTTCGGGTCTTTCTTACTAGGTCATCAATTTAGAGGCCGATAAAGATCCTAATATCAATATTGGAAAATCAATATCTTTTGAAGAAAAGAAATCCTACCTCAAGTTTTTTAAGGAATATCAAGATGTTTTTGCATGGCCTTATCAAGACTTGAAAACATACGATATCGGGATCATCCAACACACCATTTCTCTTAGACCAGATGCCAAACCTTTTCAACAGAAACTGAGGAAATTCCACCCTCTCTCGAGCCTTTAATGCAAAAGGAACTTAAGAAGCTATTGGATGCTAAATTTATATTTCAATTAAGACACTTTGCTTGGGCAGCTAATCTAGTACCCGTAAAAAACAAGTTGGGAGAAATTCACTTATGCATTGATTTTAGGAATTTAAATAAAGTCTCAGAAAATGATAACTACCCTGTGACCCCTATGGAAAAACTCCCGCAAACCGTCTTCAGATTCAATATTTTCTCGCTTCTGGATGGGTTCTCAAGATACAACCAAGTTATGGTTTCAGAAAAAGATATATTGAAAACAACTTTCTGGACTAAATGGGGAACCTTTGCCTATAAACATATGCCTTTTGGGATAATAAACACATGCACTACTTTTCATAGAGCCATGGATGTGGCCTTCAAAGGGTTGATAAACAAATGTGTAGTGGTCTATCTATATGATGTCACTATCTATTCTAAGAACAAATCAGATCACATTGCTCACTTGACTCAATTTTTTTAAAGATGTAGAAAATATGGGATATCCCTTAATCCTAAGAAGATCATCTTCAGTGTAGATGAGGTGAAACTCCTAGGCCACATTATTTCCAAAGACAACATTAATATTGACCCTGAACGAGTCAATGTAATTTCTCAACTCCCTCTCCTACATAACAAAAAATCCATGCAATCTTTCTTCGAGAAGATTAATTTCGTGTGAAATTTTATTCTTGATTTTGTAGAAATGATCAAACCATTGCAAAAAATGATATTCAAAGATGTAGAGTTCAAATGAAATAAAGAAGAAAGGGAGGATTTTGACGAAATCAAGGCTTCCATTTCTCAAGCTTCGATTTCAATAAGGGTTTCTTTCTTTATACTTTTGCTTCTGATCAGTCTCTAGCAACAATCCTGACACAAAAAGTGGATGCAAAACCTATTAAATTTGTTCCTACTTGGAGGAACATGAGAACTAAGGATGCAAGGGTGGAAAAGATGTTGATATATTTATTGTTTCATAATCTATTATATATGAACATGGTAGTATTAGATATTAGGTAGAGTCTAGTGGGTAATTTGATCATCTACCTATACTACTTCATATTGTAAGAAAAGATGATAAACCTCCAAGTCCATTTAACAATTTCACTTGGTTAGAAGATACATAATTTATAAATTGGATTAGATCTGAATGAAAATATGATGTTAAGTCAAGGGAGTCAGTTAGTCTCTAATGTTTTGCTAACCTTAAGTTAGTTAAGAGAGTAGTATCAACTTGGGCACATGCTAAAAGAAGGAAGGATGATCAAGCCTTACGTACAGTTGAAAATCAAATACCTAAAGTTTTTTCTTAGAATGTAGAATGATTTAATGATTAAGGGTCAAAAGAAAGGTTAAGGGCCTTGGAACAATCTAAAAGGAAATTTATACCATACAAGGAAGCTCTTTGGAGGCTAAAGAGCATGGTTCTTTGGCTAGCCAAGGGAGATGAAAACACAAAGTATTTTCACAATTATTCTAACCACAAAAAAAACATTAATACTATTTAGGAAATGTAAAGACATCATGGTTCCAAGACTATAAATTTTAAGGAGATTGTTGACTTAAGGGTGGCACATTTTGATGGAATTTATAATGAAGAAAGTAGAGTCAATATAGAATAAATAATAAAGATGACCGCCTTTTTTAATAAAGAATATAGAATAAATAATATAGAATAAATAATAAAGATGAGGAGGAAAATGAGATGTTAATAGAGGAAATGTCTAAGGAATAATTGAAAATGATACTTAACTCTTTTTTAGAGGGAAAAATTCTTGGACTTTTGAATTGTGGAATTTTTCTTGGACTCTATGATTTTTTAAAAGAAGATATGTTAATATTTGTGGAGGAATTGAGGCATATAGGAAAGGTCCTAGGAGCCTTTCATACAACTTTCTTGACATTAATTCCCAATAAGCAATCCAATATCCTTTGATGAATTCAAACCTGCTTCATTGTGAAAATATATATACAACATAATTGCCAAAATTATAGCATTGAGGGTTAAAAATATATTTCTGAGACAATCTCTAAGGAATAGTTTGGGTTTCTTCATGGAAGGAAAATCAATGATTCCATTGGCATTGCAAAAGGACTACATCCTATAAAAATGAAGAAGTTATCATTTATGGTCTTGAAGATGGACCTCTCCAAGGCATATAATAGAGCCAATTGGATGTACTTGAGACTAATGTCAATTCACATCAGATTATGTGTTCTAATGGTGAGCTAGATCATGGGGTGTCTGGGCTTAGTATCCTTTGCAATACTAACAAATGGCTCAACTTTTAGTTTTTTTGAGACCCTCAAAAGGGCTCAAACATGGATGCCCATTGTCTCCATTTCTCTTTCTAATCATAGCTAAAGACCTTAGCAATGAAATCATGGAGGCCAAAAGATCCAAGGCCTTAAAAGGCACCATGTTAGGAAGATATCTTTATTTGACTTATTTACTTTTGTGGATGATGTTTTGTTGTTTTGTGATGGTTCTTTGAGATATGGAAATAAGCTAAAGGAAATTTTAGACATGCACTACATAACAATTGGAATGAAAGTGAATATGCAAAAATCTTCTATTTCTTTCCATGGCATGGAATATGATCAAAGTAAGTTTCTTCTTTGGTTCTTTCCCTTTCATCATATTGGTTTCCAAAAATATTTCAAGTACTTAGGTTTTTTCTCAAAGCTAAATGATTATAGGGTTAATGATAGGAAAGGACTCATAGAAAAAGTAGAAAAGAGAGTAAACTTGTGATGCAATAGATGTCTCTCAAAAGGATGGATGCTAACCCTAGTGAATTCTGTGTTGGAAGCTATTCCAATCTATTATAATTCTTTGGGTTACATTCACAAAGAAATTCTACAAAATATAAGGAAGATAAGCTTCGGGTTTCTATGATTTGGAAAGAGAGAAAAATAAGGCATCTATTTGGTTAAATGACATAAGATAAATCAAAGGATATGGGCATTTAGGGTTTTAAAAATATTCACCATTTTGGGAATGCATTGGTAGTAAATATTTTATGGAGGCTAATCTCAAAGGATGGCATATAGACTCATGTCATTATTTAGAAATACATTGAACTCCACACTATTGAAGACTGGATTAGGTTGGGAACTAGTTGGTTTGGAAGGTAGGTAATGTTGGATTACTGAGAGGGGGGGGTGAATCAGTAATAGAGCAATCCAATCCATAAAATGCAAGTGTTATATCAATGTATCATTATCATCCAACAGTTGTAGAGTAAATAAAAAATGAACAAATGAGCAACATACACATACACAGTACACCAGTGTTTTTACGTGGAAACCCAAAGCACCAAATTCCTTTGTTTTCCAGCTACAATTGGAAGGAGTCTCCAACCCCCTAGTTTCTCAGGCTACAACTTGAAGGAAGATCCAACTCCCCAATTCTCTGGCTACAATGAGAAGGAGGCTACAACCCCCTAGTTTCTCAGGCTAAAACCTGAGGGAAGCTCCAACTCCCCAATTCTCTGGCTACAACCAGAAGGAGGCTACAACCCCCTATGTTCTCTGGCAACAACCAAAAGGTGGCTACAACCACCTGTCCTTGCCCTGTACAACCGCCCTGACGTAGAAGTAGAATGATGGAACCACTGTCACACTATCACTGTGAGATATACCACTGTAACAACCTGTACCACTGACCTGCAACGAACCAACCTGTAACAACCTGTACCAAACAACCTATAATCAACCTGTACCATAAACAAGTGCATCAACCATGCACCAACCTATACCTCAACATGTACCATCAATGAGTGCATCAACCATGCACCGAATATGTACCAATCATGCATCAAATACACATAAACTATGACTCATCAAGATGTACCAACATCATCAACTATACACCTCATGTATGTTCCAACTCATCAACTATACACCTCATGTATGTGCCAACTCATCAACTACTTGTCTCAACCATGTACCCAATATTCACCTCAACCAAAATCCCTCATCAATTTCATCATGAAAATCTGATTTGTAACTTTGTAATAGACCTGGTGTATATGATCACATACCTACAAACCTTCCTTAACTTTAACAACAAGAGACTAGCATTTTCATCAAACTTTACTTTAGTCTCACATGACTAATTTTGGATTAGTCAACAACCCTAACTTGAAATAATCACAACTATGTACCTGTAATGATTAAATATATGAAAATAGTACACAATGTTCTTTAGTGTCTTTTATGCAATTACTCCAGGTTTCACTACTTGTAACCTCTCAGAAAAGGAGTTATAGCAAAAATGACATACCTTGTTGAATTCTGGCTTATTTTAGAGAGTGAACTTGTAGAGCGTGCTCCACACAGAATATTTGTCATATGGATCTGAAAATGGTACAAAGAATACTACAAACTGTACTATAACCAATACATTTGGTCTTACTGAATTTAGATCTGTTATGAAGAAGTTATGGATTTTTTACCCGAAACACTTGTTTTAGACTAGTTTCAAGACTAGCCACAAACCCTATTTTTCAGGGAGTGTAACTCCAAAAATACAACGACCCACAAGCTGAAATTTTTATCATAACTACTTGGATATGATTCCTTAATTACCTAAAAATTTCAAGGTTTGAATCATTCTAGAAAAAAATTATTGCGAAAATGGTGAGATGACCTGTAAATAACATACCATAGAAAACATCATCAAAAGAATTTATCCTCCCTTGAATTTCGACCTTCTTTACTTCACCTTCCCGCTTAGATATCCTTTGGTTACCTCAATCACTTGTAAATATTCAATATGCTTAAGTGTGATTAAAAATGAGAGACCCTTGCCTCTTATTTATACTTTCATGTAGCTTCCTCAAGGGGTGACCTTCTAACCATCTTAAGCCACTTTCCTTATTTTAGGGCTAACCCACTTCTAACCACTTGTCCACTTAGTAATTTATCCATTAAATTTATTATTTAAATAATTTCTTTTGTATCCACTTTGACTTATAGTACACT
>ML784570.1:118846-137314 GCA_009831015.1 Picea engelmannii | reverse complement strand
TGAAGGTGTTCATCCTCTGTTGGAATACTTGTGTTGTCGAACATAACCTTCTGGCACTCCATACATCCATCGATGTATTCTGCAATCTCTTTCTTCATACCTGGCGAAAAGTAATGGCTCTTGACTGCTGCCACAATTTTCTGATATCCAGGGTGCCCTGCATAAGGCACATTATGCATTTCATGCAAAATCGTAAGTTTCAAATCCTGAAATTTAGGTACATAAATTCTGTTCTTGTACAGAAGTGTTTCGTCAGTTTCCAAATTATAATTCTTCACTTTCTATGGCATCTTACATTGCTGTATCTTTGCTACCATATATATGTACTGCAAATCTGTATTTGCATCCTTTGAAATTATGCTTTTAATATCAGTTTGGTACATGCTAATGGCTATAACATGTAATTCATGCAATCTCCTGCTGAGTGCATCAACCACTTTATTTTCCTTCCCTTTGATATGCTTGATATCAAAGTCGTATTCATAGAGAAATTCCAACCACCTACTCTATCTAGCATTCAAGGTTGGCTGATCAAACATATACTTCAAACCGTTATGGTCTGTTCTTAGTTTGAACCTTCTTCCCATGAGGTAATGTCTCCATTTCTTTAGAGCATGTACTATGGCTGCCAACTCCAAATCATGAGTTGCATAGTTCCTTTCGTGCTCTTTCAACTTTATGGATTTATAACAAATTACGAATCCATTTTGACTGAGTACTCCTCCCAGTCCTTCTTTCCATGCATCTGTGCACACCACAAAATCTTCATTTGGATCTGCGATCCTCAATATTGGAGCACTGGTTAACAATTGTTTCAATTGCTGAAATCTTTTCTCACAATCCTCTGTCCACTGAAACTTCTTCTCTTTCCTTTGTAAGGAAGTGATAGGGTGAACTATCCTCGAGAACCTTGTGATAAACCTTATGTAATAACCAGCTAGACCCATAAAGGATCTGACTTCTCTCACGTTCTTTGGCGCTGACCATTCTCTAATGGCCTCAATCTTCTCAGGATCTACAACTATTCCTTCCTTCGAAATAATATGCCCCAAGTAATGGATATGCTCCTGATAAAACGAGCACTTGCTCAACTTGGCATATAGTTGGTGCTCTCTTAGCACCTAAAACACCATCCTAAGATGTTTTTCATGCTCTTCTTTCGACTTGGAATACACCAGAATGTCATCCAAGAAGACTATGACGAACTTGTCTAGATAATCCCTGAATACACCATTCATCAAGGACATAAAAACAACGAGTGCATTTGACAGCCCAAACGACACCACTGTGAACTCGTAGTGACCATACCTTGTTCTAAAGGCGGTGTTGTTGATGTCTTCATCCTTTATCCTTACCCGGTAATATCCCGACCTGAGGTCTATCTTCAAAAATATCTTCACATCCTTCAATTGATCGAAGAGGTCATCAATCCTCGACATAGGATATTTGTTCTTTACAGTTACTTTGTTCAATTGTCTGAAATCGATACACAATATTAGCCTCCCATCCTTCTTCTTCATGAATAGGACCGAGGCTCCCCAAGGTGACACACTTGGGCGTATGTACCCCTTCTTCAGAATCTCTTCAAGCTGCAATTGCAATTCTTTCAGCTTCGACGTACTCATTCTGTAAAGAGCTTTTGACACTGGAGCTGCTCCAGGCGTCAAGTTTACAGAGAAGTCAACATCTATTTTCGGAGGTAGTCCGGGTACCTTATGAAATACATCTTCAAACTACTTTAGTATCGCATGATATCCAATCTTTGATATCTCATCCTTAGATGCTCCCTCCACATGGGATGCAAATAATTGACAACCTTTTTTGTAGCACTTCTTCAGCTGCATTGCTGATATTTCTATGATAGCAACAACTCTGGGAATTCCTTGGACTGTTATCCGATTCTCTTCCTCATCCAGACAAGCGAATGCCTTATTACGACAGTCCAAGATGGCATGGTGTTGGTTCAACCAGTCCATCCCAATTAGACAATCATAAGAACCTAAAGGCAGAACATTCAATTCATCCTTTGTGTTGAGTCCATTCATGTCCACAGGACATGATTTAACTAACTCAATTACTTTTCTCTTGGTTCTTGTAGCTATCTGCACTAACCAAGAATTTTCATGTTTTCTTCTCGATAATTGAAAACTTTCCACCACTCTAGGATCTATATAACTATGGCTAGCCCCTAAATCAATTAAAATAATAAATGGTTGGTTGTTAATCATACCTTCAACTTCAATCATGTGTGACTGATATTGATCTTGCTTGTTGTCCAAGGCTACATAGGTCCTTGGCATTCTACTGCCCATGTCTTCCACTGTTTCAGTCTGCTCTACATTATGGACAACTCTCACTTTTTCATTTCTGTGGGGGCAATCTCTGTACCTATGGTTTTCTTTACAACCCCAACATTCCATAGGTGGAGGTCTTGGCATTTTCCCACCTACTTCAACCTTCCTAGGCTCTCTAAAACATAGCTGTCCTTGAGGACTATTTCTAAAAAAGGATGGCTTAGTTCCCTTCTTCCCCTGATCCATCTTGAATTTGTTCTTGTCTTCCCAAGCCTTCTGGAAGGTAGGCTTCTTTCTTTGCTACTCATATAAGCATTTCGCTCTTCTTATCGTTTCTTCCATAGTTTTTGGGTCATCATACCGAATCTTATCACCAATGGAAGGTGGAAGTCCACTCAGATATATTTCAATCTTGACAGTCTCATCCTTGATGAACAGAACATAGTTCAGTAATTCCAAAAACCTTCGTTCGTATTCATCAATGGTCATGCTTCCCAGCTTGAGTTCAAAGAACTCTTTCATTTTTCTGTCATAATATCTTTTATTCAAGTAATTCTTCTCTAAATACCTCTTGAATTCTTTCCAAGTGATATCTTTCTCTCTAATGTGCTTTACCTGCACAAGCTGATCCCACCACATGGATGCTTTTCCTTTCATTTGATACATCGCAATTCTTCTGTCTGCATGAGAGGAATAATTCTCCAGTTGGAAATATTTCCTCATGCTGAGAAACCATGTTTCATCATCTTCCTCCTTCTTGTGTTCTCCATCAATCGTAGGAGGATTAATATTGTTCATTTCACCCTTTATTTCATCCACTCTAGATCTCCTGTGTTTTCTGGTAGGATATGGGCTTGAACTATTGTGTTCCCTCCTCTTGGAGCGACCTTGGGAGTGATGATGGTGTTTACCAACACTCCCTGATATTCTTCCCTTAGAATTCGAATGACTCCCGGTTTTGCTCGAGTCTCTCTCCTGGTCCAAATTCCTTTCTATTATCTCCATACTCTTCATCAACTTTAAGTTGAATTTTGTTGGCACAGGGGAAGACCTAGGGTTCAACTCCAAGAGTGCACCAACAAGCCCTAACTAGTGTCCCTTTTGGCAACACCTGTGAGGCAGATGTAGTCTCACCCAAAGCAGCTATGGGGGGGTTGTAGGATAGAGATGTCTACAACCAAAGGGAATATCAAGTGGATCTAATACAAGAACAACACAACATTCATATATTACTTACTAGCTTAGATCTACTCTGCACAACTATCTATCAGATCTAACATAGTAATGCAATAACAACATATCAAATGACAAAGAACAGAGCATCAATCACACACACAACACAAGATATATGTGGTTCACCCTCTCTCTAGGGATACGTCCACAAAACTGTGCTTTATAATATATTAAGGTGAAGCATACAGTTCTTGTCTGCGCTCTTAGCTAGCAGATCTTCTTTCTTCTCCTCTATGTCTCTCCCCTTCCTACACACCTAGCTGTAGGACTGATCCCCGCACCCAGGTGAAGATATTACAATACCAAAAGGCTCTTACACTTAACAATTCTCTCTCACACAACAATAATCACTCACGCCAATAAAAAAAGTAGAAATAACCCTCTTCCCTCATATAGGTTCTTATTTATACATTACAATAGCTCATCGACAGCCTTAGGTCGAAACCTAGGTGTCAAAACCCTAGATACCAAAACCCTAGGTGTCTAAAACCCTAGGTCAACTTGACCCACGTTTTCAGGGCTTCGTCAACCTGTCTTTCCTTCCTTCTCTTGTGGTGATCCAAAGCATCCAACGATGGATTTTTCCGCTTGCTTAGTTGTCCACGATACTTCTTCCTTGCTGATATGTCGTCTTCGATCTCCTCGTCCAACGACTTGCTTTCTCTTACTTCGCTCTGTATTTTCTTCTCGTTTTCTCACTTCGACCCAGTAACAGTCACTATGTCTTCCTCACAGTTCGCATATTGCCTTTTCTTCCTTGATATTCACTTGCTTCCATAACCAAGGGACAACATGCCCCCAACACTCACCTGTGACTTATCCCGGGGCACTTCAAATCTGAATTTTCTGTTTTGTTTTGACTTCAGACTGCACAGGGAAGCCTTTGCTTTATGCTTTATGCCTCCTTTCCTTCCTTGTATAGACTGTCTTTTCTGTGTCTGGTACCTAGTTTCAACTGCACCTAATACCTATACCCTTTTCCTCATGCTTTTRCTGAGAGCTGTGAGGCAACTGGTTGTCATAATACAATTTCACTCGGCTCCTGTTTACCAAACCTTCCTTCCATTCTCCATTCAAAGTCTTCAACTGTGCAACTCCTCCTTCTGTAACATAGGAAACCTCATATGGCCTAAGCCAATGCGTTCTGAACTTCCCAGGATTATTCATGAACTTATTGTCATATACCAGTACCAGATCACCTTTCTTAAATAACTTCTTCTTGATGTGTCTGTCGTGGTAGGCCTTCTCTCTTTCCTTTTGTACTTTCCAATCGAATCTTGCGATAAATATATCTTCTGCTAGTTTGACCAACTACACAAGCCTCTCTTGAACAACGCCAGTGTTATCCATATCTGTAAAGGAAACAATTCTTAAGCTTGGTACCAAATATTCCATTGGGACAATGACTTCGAGACCATACACCAACTTAAAAGGGGTCTACATTGTCAGTTTCTTACAAGTGGTTCTATAGGCCCAAAGTACTGCTGGTACGCTTAAATCCCAGTCATCCCTGTTCACACTGCAAATATTCGTTAGTGCTGTCTCCAATATCTTGTTGAAATCTTCAACTGTCCCATTCGCTTGTGGATGGTAAGGCATGCTCTTTTGATGGTGGACTGTAAATTCCTCAGTCAAGGCTTCAACAGTCTTATTGATGAAATGTGTTCCTTGATCACTCTTAAGGATCTTCGGGCATCCAAACTGGGTTACGATGTCATCAAATATGAAGCACACAGTTGTAGTTGCACTATAGTCCTTAATTGCTCTTGCTTCAGCCCATCTGGTCAAGTACTCTGTCGCAGTGATTATGTACCTTTCTCCTGTGCGCTTTCCTGGTGGGTTTATAGGTCCTACGAAGTCAATGGCCCATTTCTCAAATGATTGTAGGGTCAGTTGTGGTGCTAAAGTCATTTCATCTCTTCTGGATGGTTTCCCAACTCTTTGACATACAACACATGCTCTGTAATAGTCCTTAGCATCTTTGTGTAAGGTAGGCCACCAAAGGCTAGCTTTAAGAACCTTCTGCGTAGTTTCTTTCCCTTCGTAGTGTCCTCCTGTGATGCCTTCATGAGCTTTGATGAGGATCAATGGTCGCTCTGCTTCCATAACACACCTCCTCAATATCTCATCAGGTCCCATCTTGTATAGCTGTCCAACTATAAGTGAAAAGTCAGTAGTGCGCACTATTAGCCGTTTCTTCTGGTTGATTGTATATTCACTAGGTGCTATTCCTGTTGATAGGAACTGGACTATTTCTGCGAAGTGATCATCAATCTTTATAATGGCAACTATGCATCCAACAGTGTACCCTCCAAACTAGTATGCTCTTCTCCATGTTCCAACCTCGACAAGTGGTCAGGACCTTTGTTCATTCTTCCTGGCTTAACCATGATATCAAAATCATATTCCTGAAATAGCAGAAGCCATCTGCATATTCTCCCCCCCAACACTGGCTTGTTGACTAGGTATTTCAACGCCGAGTGATCAGTAAAAATTTTAAAGTGTCCTCCCAACAAGTAGTGGCGGAACTTATGCATCACATACACCATGGCTAACCCTTCTCTTTTAGTAGTGGTGTAATTAATCTCTACTGTTGAGAGCTTCCTGCTAGCAAAGTCTAATGGGTGGTCGATGTATCCTATTCCTGGTTGTGCTAACACAACTCCTAATGCAATGGAAGATGCATCGAAATGCATGTAAAAATCCTTGCTCCAATCTGGAAAACCAGAATAGGCATAGTAACCATTTCCTGTTTCAATGTGTCGAGGCTCTGCTGGCATTCTTTTGTCCAATGAAATTGACAATATTTCTTCAAAATATTCTCCATGGGTGTTGTAATCCGGGCATATCCTTTAATGAACTTCCTGTAATATCCAATATGTCCCAACTGTAGTGCACAACTATTTGACTGAAGTAAGAGGGGGCAAGTCAACTATACCGAAAATTTTAGATGGATCTACCAACAATCCCTGCTTGCATACAATATGACCTAACAACACTCCAAATGGTGAAAAGAAAATGCACTTCTTCATTTTTAAGGCAATCTGACACTGCCCGCACTTGTCCAACATTAGCCTTAAACATTCAATATGATTCTTCAATAAACTAAAAATAGTCCAATCATCAAAGTATGCTTCTAGAAACTTATGTAGAAACTCCTTGAATGCTTCGACCACCACCCTGGAAAAGATGGTTGGGGAATTATTCAATCCAAATGGAATCACTGTATACTGGTAGGATCCCCATTTTGTTGCAAATGTGGTCTTATGGCGATCTTCCTTGGCAATCCAGATCTGATGCTATCCTAAAAATCCATCTGTAAAAGAATATACCTCTTGGCCTCCTACATTATCTAACATTTCATTAGTAAATGGTGTAGGGAATGGGTCATGCAAACATGAATCGTTCATATTCCTAAGATCTATGTAGATCTTGATCTCTCCTGTCTTCTTGTCTTGTACCACCATAGGGCTAATCCACTCTGATTCTTCGACAGGTTCTATAATCCCTGCTTCCAACATTCTGTCGAGCTCAATCTTCACTTTCTCCTTATATTTAGAGTTCAATCTGTAGGGTCTCTGTTTGACTGGTCTTGCATCTGGTTTCAAAGGGATCCTCATCTCTCCCATATGCCCTTTAATTCCCTTCATATAAGTGAACTTGGTCGGAAACAAGTCCTGATATTCATGCAGTAGCTCTATGATCTTGTCAATAGTAGCAACATCCCAATAATCTCCAACATTTGCAAGCTTCGGTGTTTGCTTTGTTCCAATATTGAATTTCTTGATCTTGATCGGCTATCCAATGAAAGGTAGCTCAACTCCTGGTCCTTCTATGTCTCTTTGGCCTTCTGTTTCAATAATGTTCACCTTCCTAGGATCATCGTCTTCATCAACATTGATGTTTTAATAGTCTTGCAGTTTCTGGAGAGGCACAATCCATTTGTCCTCTTCTTGTTCTAAAGGGAGGTTAGATGCCTCCTCAAATAATTTCTATCTTACAATTTGTAATGCTTGATTTACTAAAGGATATTGAATTTCAAATAAGAAGGTAGTTACAAAATTCTGAGTCATACCTTCCCAATCTACAGTGATGAGGCGTAGTTATGCTTGAAGGTACCATTTGATAGGGGCTGTGTCCAACGTGTTAATGAATTTATGAACCCACTGCTCTTGAGGAATGTTTCTCCAGGTTTCCTCGCAACTTTGCACATGGTCCTTCGGGCAACTTCGACCTATGTACCTAACTTCGCAGCCTTCTACTTGCGCTGAGAACCGCATTGTCATTGAAGAACGACATTGTACCCAGTTTGTAATGTTGTTTTTGTGTGTCCCCCACCATCTTGCTGGTGTTGCTTTTAAGGCCTCATCCATTTCCAACAATCTTTGTTGCGTTGGTACACTTTCTTCAAAGTCTGACAAGAAGGTTTCTAAAGGATTCAGACTATCAAAGGTGGGTAAGTTACTTACTGTTATGCCGATCCAATGAACTTCTCTGGTTAATCTAGCACATATCTTTGTAGATACTTCATACATTTTTTTTTGCTAGTTCTCCAGTGCTTCTTCTGAATCTGATGAACACGCGTTGTCACTTCGCCAGCTTAGGTTCCCATCCACCGTAGGATTAATGTAATCCTATTGTTTGGCTATTAGTTTGTATATGTTTTCCAGTTCATATGTGCGATCTTCTTCTTTGATAGGTTTTGTGTATCTCTGACCTTCATTGGGATCTAAAGGTGCAATGACCCTAAGGCCATCTCCTTTAAACTTCATACACATTTTCTTTAAATCAACCACAGTGGAATTATTGAAAGCCCAATCAATTCCTAACAACGTAGGGTAAGGACAACTATCATCAACTATCTCAATCACCTCAAAATCTGCAAACGTCCCTACTCCATCGATGTCCACAGAGACATTTTCTAGTCTTCCAAAGGGGATTACATCTTGCTCATTAGCCATCCTAATCCTGATAGGGGAATAGATAAAATTAGGTTTTCCCATCAGTGCCCAGGTCTGCTTCGTCATGACATTGACTTCTGACCCTAAGTCAAGGACCACATAATCTATATCATTCTCTCCGATTTGAGAATTCAAGTGTAATTCATTATTTTTCCTTATCCTTTTAGAGACTTGGTGTACTTCTCTATTCAGTAAGGGGTCTATCTTTCCTAGCTCATACTGTCTGATTAAATTTTGTAGCTCTTGTACAATGCTTTCATCCTGAATAAACTTAATACAAGTATATAGAAATTCCATGAGCTTGCTTACCTCTTTTCCTTCTTTTGGCAGAGCAGACTGATCAAATGCCAGAGGCATTCCATATTCTCTTAATTCTAGATGTGTCTTTGATGAAGAACCTTGGTCTCCCCTGAATTCTTTTCTTGCCTCCTCAAACATTTTTTTTTCTTCCTTTGCATCAAAATTTTGTGTCTTCTCTGTAGCTTTCCTGACCCCTGATTCTTCTATAGTCTTTCCTTGGGTCATTCTCTCTTCTCCTGTAACAACGCCTCCTCTAGTGACAACAACGACTCTAGGGTCCTTTCCGCGATGTTCAACGTATATTAGTTGCACTTGTGGGTTCTGTTGAGGTCGTCATCTCTCCTGAAGTTTAGCTAGCAACATAGGAGAATCTTCAATAACATGTTTGAATGAAATGCATCAGCTGCAAGTAGTACAAGGGTTCTGACAGTCCCTTGCTAAGTGTCCTATTTGTGCACAGTTATAACAGATGGTCTATCCTCGACCTCGAACCATACCTCCTCCTCGTCCTCTTCCTCTGAATGCACCGCGAGGATTGAAGTTTCCTCGTCTTGGAGAATTATACTGCGTAGTATTTCCTTCTTGCTGTACTTCACCTTGAATTTTGTATATATCCCTTGACCTTTTGTGCATGAGGTCATAAGCCCTACAATCCCTATAATCATGCCCCATGGACTTACAGAATGTGCAATACAAATTTGTGGGTGTCTGAACATATTTTTGCATGTAATAGCACTCACCTGGGCGATGTCTATTTCTACATACCTCGCACCAGGGTAGGGTGACTTGCTTCAAAGGGCTTGGATCTCTAGAGGCCAAGTATTCATGGAATAGGGGACAATGCTCCTTGTCATGGACTTCTGATTTGCATCTGACACACCAGATGTCTTCTCTTTTATCTTTTCCCTTGTCTTTCTTCATATCTTTTTCCTGTAGAGACAAACTAGTTAGCTGACTCAAGATTTAACTCATACTTGAGCTAGATTCTCCCATAGGGGTTGATTCTAACTTCATGGCAATCTCCAGTGCCTCATCCTCTGAAGCAATCTTCTATTGCATCAGAGGAACTCTAATGTGTGGTAAGAGGGAAACAATGAACCATTCCTTGTTTTGCTCGTCTGGGATTTGAAAACTGAGATGGCTTGTCAAGGTCTTAAATCTCTGATTGAACTCCCACACCGGTTCAACTATTCTCTGCTTGATTTATTTTAGTTCTGTAATGCACTGCGATTGTGACTTAGGTTTCTTAAATTCAGCAATTAGCGAAGTCTTAATGGCATTTAGCGGTTTAGGTGTAGCTCCTTGGACAAATTTCATGTACCAACTTAGTGCACGATCTCTTAGGGTAGTACTGAACTGAGCTCGTTTGACAGCTTCATCAACAAAATTCTTAATACTCCACATGGCTTCATAGAGAAACCAATGTTGTTCAGGGTCTTCAGATCCATATCCTCTAAAGGTGGGTAACCTCATCTCATCTTCTATAGATCTTCCTAGGTTTCCTGACTGAGTATGTGGTGGACTACTAGTGGCAGTGCTCTGAACGCTCTGGTGGCTCTGATTACTCTGATTTCTTAATGCTGCTGAATCAACATGAGGAGTAATAGTACTTACTTCAATAGTCTACGCAATTCCTGAATTTTTTTGCTCTTCCTGACGAGGTTCTTCAGCTTTCCCTTCCTCTACCCTAGCAGTTTCTGGATGCTCTTCGTCCATCAGATATGCCTCTTCTCCATTGTAGAAACCCTCATCCCCGTAGTTCTTCTTAAATAGGTTCGCAAGATGAAATTCTCTAAATGCTTTCCCACTATGCATACGTCCAACCTCTGTGTCGTTGTTGCTATCCAAATTCTTGAACATTAGCCTTTTCCAATCGGACCAACTACTGTATCTTCAAGATGTTCTTCTCATGCAATAGAAATTTGATCCTCAACTTTAGGAAGTGTAAAATTTTTCCTTTGGGTCCCTTGAAGAAATATCTCTCGGCTTGGTTATATGACTCTACTATGTCAAGAACAAACTCGGTGATGTACCCTCCAATGGTGCTATCAAACTAGTGATCTACTTCTCGTGACACGACGTTATCGACTCTCTTGACCTTCTTGATCAACGCCGACATCCAAACCATAGGAGGTCTAGATTAGATCTCAAATTGGGTATCTGCTAACCTAGCTAACCACTCATATAGCTCCTAATGGATTCCTCCAAAGAAAATCTCGTGTATATCAATAAATATATATCTTCCTAACCAATCCTCTCTACTAAGATTAGGGTTCTTGTTCTGGGCTTCAGCGAAGTCCTTTTCTTGATCCTCTATCCACTTTTGAATCTTGGTTTTTGATGGAAACCACCTTGACATTCCCTCAAGGAGATTCTTGTCCCAGCAACATAACCATTTGTTGGCACAGGGGCAGATTTAGGGTTCATATTCAAGAGTGCACCAACAAGCCCTAACTACTGGCCCTTTCGACAACACCTGCGAGGCAGATGCAGTCTCACCCGAAGCAGCTATGGGGGGGTTGTAGGATAGAGATGTCTACAACCAAAGGGAATATCAAGTGGATATAATATAATAACAACACAACACTCATATATCACTTACCAACTTAGATCTACTATGCACAACTATCTATCAGATCTAACACATTAATGCAATAGTAGTATATCAAATGACAAAGAACAAAGCGTCAATTACACACACAACACAAGATATACGTGGTTCACCCTCTCTCTAGGGCCATGTCCACAGAACTGTGCTTTATAATATATTAAGGTGAATCATACAGTTCTTGTCTGCTCTCTTAGCTAGAAGATCTTCTTTCCTCTCTTCTCTGTCTCTGCCCTTCCTGCACACCCAACTGCAGGACTGATCTTCGCACCCAGCTGAAGATCTTACAATACCAGAAGGCTCTTACACTTATCACTTCTCTCTCACACAACAATAATCACTCACGCCAATAAAAAAACTAGAACAAACCCTCTTCCCTCATCTAGGTTCTTATTTATACATTACAATAGCTCACCGACATCCTTAGGCAAAAACCTACATATCAAAACCCTAGATACCAAAACCCTAGGTGTCTAAAACCCTAGGTCAACTTGACCCACATTTTCAAGGCTTCACCAACCTGTCTTTCCTTCCTTCTCGCGTGGTGTTCCAAAGCATCCAATGATGGCTTTTTCCGCTTGCTTAATTTTCCACGATCCTTCTTCCTTGCTGATCTGTCATCCTCAATCTTGTCCTCCAATGTCTTGCTTTCTCTTACTTTGCTCCGTCTTTTCTGCTCGTTTGATCACATCGACCCAGTAACAATCACTGTGTCTTCCACGTAGTTCACATCTTGCCTTTTCTTCCTTGATCTTCACTTGCTTCCATAACCAAGGGCCAAAAAATTCACCTTGTTTATCTCGAGATTTACTGAGCTTTCTTCTATCTGTTCGGTGAGTTTGGGCATCTTTCTGCAATTTTTCAATGATTTTCATCATATGCCCTTCCTTATCTATCCCTTCTCCATGCCCATTGGAGTTTGATCCTTCAACTCCCACACAAACATCCATTCCTTTTGCTTCATTTTGTAAATTGGAAGCATTCTGTGTCTCTTCCATTTATTTTGCACTCAGTGGCAATTATACTCGGTTCTGACACTCACTAAACTTCTCCAAACATAATGTCCAGACAACCAAATTTTTTCAGGTTATTATTCCTTAACAAATCCCACAACATTCATAAACAAATATGAATCAAGCAAACGTTTAGATTTCATGAATTTTCCAAGCTCTGCTTGGCTCTGTAACAATCCTTCTGGCTCTATCCCTTTCTCTCTTAATTCCCAACCCATGTGATCGTGGGTCGTGACCACTCACTTAGCAAAAAGGGCGCTTCACAACTTCATGTTCTGGGAGGTTTCAAAGCACTTACCAACAACTTCCCGAGTTCCGAACTAACAAAATCGCGATGTAGGGTAGATCAACCGTCCACGTCTACCAAACATACAACGACTGACACTTGCTGTGGAACCTCAGGCGTCTGAGTTCCGGTACTTCGGGACTTTAGAATATTTCACATCTGCACACCTTGAACACTTCCACGTCACCTTAGTTGACGTCATTACCTTACATGACTTAACGTTTTCCCAATTGTGGGGGAATGCAACGATGGTTTTGGAGTAACCCTCCCTTCATTCCACAATTCTCCTGACGTTGACACGTAACCCCTCAGTGAAACCACGGTTTGGATTGCGGGACCGCCTTGGATAATTATCTTCCATGAAACTTGGGTCCCCGCAATTTCCCCTATCCATTGATCTTGATGTATCGTGATCAATGCCACTATGGGTCCTCCGACCCTTAACTACGTTACATAAACTTAGGCCCCACTAACCCTGCTCACATAGAATGCCACATGGCGGAATACTAGCGACATCATCCGACCCCACCACGTCTACTCATCCCAAGTGCAATGACACATCCCACTTCTCCTGACAGCCGAACTCCCGAAATTAAAATCTACTCTTCTTCTTGATCCAACGGTCAAGATCTTTTCTCCAAATCTATGGTGTAGATCTCCCTTGGGACTTTGGGGTTTCGGGTTTCAGGCGTTTATGGCTCCGCGCACCTCGCTTCTCTCGATTACCAAACTTCGAAGGGCTTCAAGGATAACCCTCCTGTACCTTCTCTAGATCTGACGGTCGTACTAAATTTCCCTTCTGTCCGAATAGATCCTATGGCTCCAACACCCCAAGTGTTGAGCACTCTCTCTGTGTGGTCAAATGCCATGCCGACTGCGGTTTTATTCTACCGCTACTCCTCCTGAGCTTCATAACACGACCAAGTAACCCCTTGGCACTCAGAAACATTTTGAGGTCCGAAATTAGTCCTCCAGACACAATTTCCTCTTGAAACCTCGGGTCCAAAGACCACTTATCCAGGCCATCCAGGCTCAATGTTGAAAACATTGCTTTGATACCATATTGTAACATCCTCGACCATCAACCCACTTGCCGAGAAATGCTACTTCGCGGAAACATTCTCACACTTAAATATATAACATGCATTATTTATAAAGAATAAGCATTAAATCAAATTAAGACATTTGACATGGATTTACTGCTGTCATACAAACTTAAACATAATTAACAACAATTCAAACTGGCAACGAAAAACATGATAATATTACAAGTGTTAGCGTCAGAAGTCACTCCTGGATTGGAGCAGGAGCAGAGCCCGACGCCCATCAGTTTTATGTCACGATTTAATTAAAAGGAGGTGGTCGAATGGAAAGAGACCCAGGAAAGCAACTTTGACTCAGGAAACCAGGCCTGGTATGTATAAAGCAAGGGAGGTCTTGATCCAACTTCTGTCAGTAAACTGATTAAGGGGTGGTAGATGGAAGACTTGTGAAAATGATGAACAAGAATGCCTCGAGCGACAGGCCTTCAGAAGCTTGAGGATGAAAAACTCAGAAACCAGGATCCTCTTGGTCCAAAGTTTCAAGGAGCTGAGGGGTGACTTGACTGGATCCTCCAATTCCAATTCGTTCAGCGCTAAGAAAATCACGGGAACCGATTAGAAACAATGCAACTGTTACAGTGATCCAACCTACATCATCCTATAACAGCTACAACTCGACTGGATCCCCCAATTCCGAGCTGTTCTAACATAGTAAACAAAGAGATGGAAAAGAGGCTGACATCCATAATGTAAGAAGTCTCCAATGCCTTATACATTAACTAGAGCGACCAACGCTGCATCAAAACTTTACAATCGAGAGCCTTGCTCAACGATCGATCCCTTTCAAAAATGGCGAAAACACCTACATATACTCAAAAATAACAACAACAGCAAAAACAAGACGCTGCATTAAAGAATTGCGTCTGCCTGGCTTCTGACAGCCTGCCTATGCAGACTCAGGATGATCGTGTGCCTATGATAGATGCCATCAGATTTTGGATTGTCCTTCTGCAGGTGAGTCGACGTGCTTTTAATTCGTCGCTGGACTTTCCCTTTATGGCGGAGCCGATGTCTAACCACCTACAACAACTGCAATAACTGCCATCTTGGGATTAGGAATGACTCTGGTCAACTCTGCCTTTTGGGGACGTGGAGGTCTTTTTGAGGGGCCACCTAGACCAGTAGAATGACTCACGGGATGAGAGATGGAAGATGTGGCATACTCGACGAGGATGTTGTAGGTGCTGGTATGGTATGGTGAAGGGACAGAAGACAGCGAATGGAGGGAGGTGCTGAGGTAGAGGTGACTGGGAGAAAGGGACACATGGCAGGCGGTGAGGACTTAGGACCAGTATATTCATGCCACATACAGATAGGGGGCTCGCTAGAGTGAAATTCCATTCCGGACCCCCCCCTCCATTAAAGGCAGAACCGATGGGGGGGTCCGAAATCCAATACAGACCGTAGATCTAAACGCCGAGACTTGGGCTGTCTAGATGCGCGCATACATTATCTTTGATTCTGGACCCCCCCCTCTCATTAAAACCAGAATGATGGAGGGGGTGTGGAATGGAACCTCATCCATGAATTTGAGTGCCTGGATTACGACAGTCCAGATCTACGCCCTCTTTAAATTAAATTTTCCCAAGCCTTGCTGATGGATGAACAACTGAGATGACCTCGACGCTTTCAACATGAAAATCCCAAAGGGCCCCACTCGTGGCTCAACTATTGCACCTTGTGTCCTTCAGATGGACGGTCCCGATTCTTTCAGGATTTCTGGCACTGGGGGTTCACGATGCAACGTTTCTCAAAATCTCGATTGACCAAACCGCGAAAGCACAGATGTACACCATGTGTCCTTCAGAGGAACGGTTGAGATGGCATTTGATGTTAGAAGAGGGCTACCTCCATTATCAAGCTTGCTTGACGTGACCGGGTGCTAGGACCATGGGCTTAGCTTCAAAGGCGCTTATCGACGTTTCAGGGTTCGGGGTTTCGAGATGTAGAAAGACATGAAACCCTCACCCTTCGAACTCCCGAATGCCGAAATTTCGACGTGACTAGATCTTGCACCACACATCCTTTGGATAGACGACTGATATCCTTTCTTGCATGCAATATAGACACTACCTATTGCGCTAATCCCGATACAACTCTGCTAACCGTGATTTCCCGCCGTCCGTCGATCTGCTTTTATAGATGAATCCGGGCCGTTGACAATGTAATTTCGCCCGCTCACTTGATTTTTAGCCTGAAATGGGGCTTTACGTGCTACGCTTGGGCGTTCTTCGTGCAACCTGCAGCTCTGGATGCTCTCGGGCCCAAGATAAGAATTGTTGCTAACAATAAGTATCACAGAACATGCATTTTAATTAAGTATAGAATTAAAACACATAATGATACTTATCTTTGAAACTGTAATACATCACTAACTTCATGCAGAGCTTCCACAAACCTCCCAGCCTTAGACCACGCTACTCATCACTCTCAGCAATAGGTCACCCCCGAGCTAGGACTAAGCTCCACCGGGCAAGGGAATCCTAGGCTAGGAAAGGTCAATGGAAGACACACAATTTATGAGGAAGGATTCTCTCCCAGGAGCCACTTATGCCCACTKCTCATAGACTCTCATTCCCCACATGCCTGTCCCACCCCAGGAGTATACACCTTCATTGTCACCAAGACAATCCTTCAGCTGCTAAACCTCCCTTGCATTGGGATTCAACAACAGACCAGACTATAATTCTCCGAGATCTGTGGCAGATACAAGACTCCTACTAGGAGTTATCACTTCCTCCGTGCACTCTCTCACCTGGAGAGAGTCGCTCATAGGCCTGACAACCTGCTTCTTCAACCAGAACCACCTCTCTCACCTGGAGAGAGTGTTTCACATGTTAGCGATAAAAAAAGCACTGGTATTTTGATGAGCATTTTTATCAACTCTTCATTTGATTTATTGCTTTCGTCAATCTCTTGGCTAGTGTCTTATCCATGGTTCCTCATCAGCTCACGATTGACAATATTTTCCCAACAATCCTTTGGTTTTTCTCTCTTAACCTGCTATGCAAAAATCATAAATTAGTAAGTCCTAGTCTTCAACTATATTTTATATTTGAATAAATCTCATAATACTAAAAATATGAGGTATGTGCTTTTAAATGTTCTATGCCTAGGTTATGCCTAAACTACATATTGCCTAGAATTACTACATACTATCCAAGCATAGAGTTTTAAAAATCCAAGTCACATGTGAATTTCTTACATAAGCCACCGATCATTATACTAAAGTCAAGCTATGAGTTGCCTAAATTCATAAGCTATGAGTCAATAACGGGAGTCAAACCAAGAGTTAACATGCAGTTTCAACATGCATTGCTGAGTCGACAAGTCAAGTCAATTTGACAATCCATATCCATTAACTAACAGATAATCTGAGCCATAAGCCAAATGCAGGCAACTGACAGATGTTAAGGGATTGAGTTTTATTTATGCTTGTACATGCGTTTAAGGAGATCCATTGCCAGGTATCAGGCCATGAGGAAAATTCACGAACAGATCGATGCACAGGTGCCCTAAGAATGAATATAGCTTGGCTTTTTAGCAGTTGACAGATGTAAGGAAAGATATGTCAGATGTTCTCTTATGGCTATTCAAGGAAGAAGTTTGTCTGGTCTATAGCAGTGCGTACTGATTTGAAAAGGCGCTGCAATATTGATTTATATATTGATTTAATCATTGGAGGTGTATTTTAATGGAAATTTTTATTGGACCATAATGTATAAGCCATCAAATCCAAGCTCAAAGGAAATGACTGTGAGGATGTGGCAAAGCAAGTTTCCACTCGTAGTTCTGAAGATAAATCGCACAAGACACAGTCACAATGCAAAAACAAAATTGAGTCTATGAAGAAGAGATATAGTTCCGAGGCTGCGAGCATAGGAAATCCTGGCTCTGGATTTTCTTCTTGACCCTTCTTTGCAAGGATGGTTGGGTTGTTAAGATGCTCAACTATACCCCAAGCCAGGCCTGGTGTGGTGTGTGTTGATAAAGGCAGACAACCTGCACTAGCTGATTTGGAAATGCAAACCTTTGGATATATATGATTGCACCTGTAATCGGTGTTATATTGGGTTCATGGTCTTATAACATGATTTGCTTGAATGACAAGCCTGTGAGAGAGATTACCAAGACTAGATTGTTCCTTAAAAGCCTGTGCTCGAACCCCAGCAACAAATAAACAACATAGAATCCATTTGCTGAAAGAGGATCAACTTTCCAGAGCTGTTGGATTGGGGCATTCATTTGGGTTTTAATAATAATAAAACAGAGACCAGATATATGCATTTGGGATGGAAGCTGGAAAGAATTTGGAGGAGTGCTCAGTTTCCAATTCATGGAGTACTTGGATATTTTCTACAACAGGGGTTCTACTGGCCATTCCAGTTGGAATCAAGAAAGAGCTTCAACAAATAGTAAGAGATCCGAGGGCAAGTTATGACCAGAGCTTGCTTGTATTAAAGCATACCAAGGCGTTAGAGGAAGGAATGGTTACCAAGTCTTCCATAATGCCGAGTCTTGGAGAATCTAATGAAAATTTAAAGCAAACAATGCATGACCTACGTGATGTAGGTGTTGATATTCTTACATTGGGGCAGTATTTATAGCCAACACCTTTGCATTTGACAGAAAAAGAGAAATGGATGCTCTAGGAAAAAAAGCCAGGGAGC
>ML784570.1:87841-116475 GCA_009831015.1 Picea engelmannii | reverse complement strand
ACAAAACATGATTTACAATTCATAAACATGATTACAACAGGGATCTTCCTTGGGGATATTACATTAGTATTATAAGAGTTGGAATGTGAATAGTGGGAGGCATCTAAAGGTAAGCCATGTTTGTATTAGAGAGGCAAAGAATGATCTTGTGTGGTCTAAAAATATAGCCTTGGGGGATTACACTCCTAGACTAGGGTATAAGTCCATGTTCATCAATGAAGTCCAAGGGGAGGATTAGTAGTGGTGGAAGATAATATGGAAGATAAAATTCCCCTTGAAAGACATGATTTTTTTTGTGGTTTACGTTTATTGATAAATCCTTAGCATGGGAGGTTTTGCAGAAAATAAATCGTCATTTCCCTAGTAGGTGTACTTTATGAAAACAAGAGGAGGAAACTATAAACCATTTTCTAGTATATTATACATACACATGCAAGGTATGGGTAGAAATGGATTTCATGATAGGGATAAGGGTTGGATGGAAAGGGGAGTCTATAGAAGAATGCTTGAGGAAATGACTATAGAAACAAGATCTAAGAGACTTGTTACCCCCTCACTTCTTGGGGTAACTAGATGAGATTTTTTCTCCATGATCCACATTCCAGACAACAGTTCCAATGATGAGATTTTGAACTCTCCACAAACAATTTCCCAAAGTTTCCTTCCATTACATGCTCAAATCACTCACATCAGATGACATGGTGCATTACACATTGAGGTACATTGTTTTGACACTTCATATCGAGTGATAATGTCAAGGCTTTGGGCATGAAAATGGTGATCATGGGTTGAATTAGATAATGAATTATGATTCTTTGAATTCATACTTTTTTCCTTGTTTCACCTTGGTGGTCATCATAATCTCCTAGTTAAGTGTTGTCGCTCTTGGGAAAAGTTGTACTATTGGGGGGTCTTAATGGGGGTAACGTGTCCATATTCCTTACCATGCATAACATATTCAATCTATCCTTTCTTAGTTGTTGTTTATTTTTGGTTGGTTGTTACATGTATCCCAAAAAGGACCATACTTCATAATCCCATGAGAAGAAGGGACTTGAATGCTCAGGGTTCATGTAGCTTTATTAAAAAAAAAGACATATAAAGAGCATATGGCCCTATTTCAAAATGCAAGACAAATAAACAAACAAGAAAAGAAAATTATAAAAAACTAGAAAAAAATAAAGAATGAGCTCTACCCCCTCTCCAAGAGGCCATCACCCCAAGTCCTATGCAATGAATGCATAACTTACAAAATAACTTATCAAATCAAGTTAAAAGCAATAAAAAGGTTGAAGCAATAAATAAAAAGGCATATAGGGGTTTGGAAAGACATAATTTTGAGGAAAGGGTACCTCGTTTCCTAAGCACTCCCTCTACAAAGGCGCTCATGAGTATGAATATCATACATGGCCTTGCATGTCAATGACATCCAACCCATGAAGTAAACCCCAATCTATACCACATACCATTACACATACTCCTTGATGGGTTCCTTAGGACATACTTCTAATCTTGGGTAATGACATGCCTAATAGGGGGTAATAATAATCCTCCCATACCTAAACTTGGAAAATTGTATAATGTTGTAAGCTAGTGTGAAGTTTGAAGAGGATACTTTGTGAGATCTATCTAATGGATTTTACATTGACATGACTCACTTTGTATGTAATATTTGAATTGTGTATCGTGTCTTCGGTCCTCATAGTGCATTGGACTACATGATCCCCTCCTTGGATGATGGGTTGCACATGGCCACATGCTTGGCTGACACTTGGATCCTTTGGAGGATTTTGAGGGGCTACTAGCACACTTCCATGGGGGCCATTCCCACCACTTGTTTGAGAGAATTCTAGCTTCCTCTAGATGATGTTGGACCTTTACATGAGGATGTTACACTTGGAGAGAGGATGTGACACCTTTTCCATGATGATTATACCTTTTGATGATGGGACATTGCACTTATATGATGGGAAATTGCACCTTTATGATGACAGGGCACCTTTGATGAGATGTTGGGATTCTTGATGATGATATGGCATCTTTTGATGGGATATCACACCTCTTGGAGACATGACACACCTCTTGGAGATGAAACATTGCACCCTTTCATGACAATGCTTTATTTTTGAGCCCCTAGACATCACTTTAGAGTGAGCCATACCCTTCACGAGGCCACACGTGCCACATGTGTGAGATCCATAACACATTTATGAGAGACGATTTAGTGTTTGAGATACCTTACTTCATCTTGGAGGCATCATTGGGGGTATTAATGACCTATCCACTCATGTATTATGTATTTTTTTTTTTTTATGTATTGTTGCCTTATTTCTAGGGTTTGAGAGAGATAAAGGCACTATTTTATGTTTTTAGGAATTCTATTATGTGATAAGGGTGCTAGATATCTCATATAAATAAGAGAAGCACTTCTCTCTTGTAAATCATTGCTACTTGTGGAGATACATCACTACATGTCTACTTCTACATTCTCTCTTATGAAAAATGCCATTGATGGCTAGTTAGAGCGATTTTTTGGAGAAGACGTGCTTGTGGATTCTTTGCTACTACATGGATATTCATTGCTAGGGTTTTGATAGATGAAATATTTCTTGAGTAAGTTGTATGTTGTCATCTTTTGGTTTTGTTTATGAATGCATTTAAGTGTAATGTTGCTTCTCTAGTGTTGGTTGAGCATTCCCTTGGATTTTTCTTGAACACGCCCTTCTTATTAAAACTCTTGGAAGGTTACTAGTGAAGAACATCCCCTTGAATCATCCTGAATATTTTAGGAGGATATTCTAGGGTTAGTAGCGAAAAAATTCTAGATATCATCTGTTGGAACAAGATTTGGGACCATTTTTGGGAACTGTGGAGCATGCACAAAATAAGGAAAGACAATTGGTGCACTTTCAAGGATCAACGTGCACAAAGGAAGGAAAAACATTAGGCATTTTGGGTCCATTGATATGGGCTAAGCCATATTGTAATTGTATAAATATGTAAGGGTTTTGGGATAGAATGGAAGTTGAATTTGGAGAGTAAGAAGTAGTGAATGTATGCGAGTATGCAAGAGTGAGAGCGACATAGAGAGATAGAGGGATAGGAGAATGACAAGGGCATGATGTATGAGTAGAGTGCGCATATTTTGTAATGGATGATTTTGAATAATATAATAAGAAGTCGATCATTGTGGACATATCCCATCTTCATTGAACAACGTTAAATATCGTGTCCATTTGTCATGATGAGTTTGTTGTTCTATTTATCGTGCACATATGGTATATGTCTATTATGATTACATGTTATTATGTTTCTGCACACATGATATAAGGTATAATGAACTAATGCTAAGTATAATGGTTATGAAGACTACCTCCCATCCCTTCATCATTGCAGAAACTTGGTTCCTGCAGTCCCCATAGATACCTCGGGAGAGACTTCACCTACTTGCGGGTGATGTCGAAAGGGCCAATATTTGAGGGTTTTGTTGGTGAATTCATGTTGAACCCTGGGTCTTCCCACTGCGCGCCAACAAATGGTTTTGTTGTTGGGATTGATATTTATGACTGAGGGGAATGTGGAGGCTGACTAAGGAAGAGATAGGACAGTGGTTAGCAGAAAAGGGACACAAGTTTTCCATAGATCAGAATAAGAACCCACGGATCAACTCGGAGAAGTGGCTACATAAGGTATGTATTTACATGCTTGCATGATATTTTCTTTGCTGATTTACCAATAGTTTTGGCTGAGTGGTTACAGAGGTTATCTGAAAACAACGAAACATTCCACACTATTGTTTCGAGGAGTTGGACCCATGAGTTGATCCACCAATTTAATACTATAAGTAATCAGATCTTGCACATAGTTTATTTCTGGCTGGATAGTGTATTAGGGGGTTATATTATTGAGTTAGCTATAGATTATGCCTAGTCATATAATACTATTGAAAGAGAGTTCTTTAAAGGTCTGCATGGAATATATTTGAAATCACTGTCTACTTGGATAAATATGCTATTGTGTGATAAGGGGGTTATGAAGTTGGAATCTGATCACCCTAATAGCTAGGCGTCTTCGTGCATAGGGGGATTGGGGGATGACCAGTGGATAGTCTGATTGTATGGAGAAGGGGGATGTAGGAAATAATGAATAAGGAATGGATGGAATGAGAATGCCGAGAGAAGAAGAATGTGTGATGGAAGAAGAAATTGGAGTGTTGCGCAGTGGAAAAAGATTTTGGTATAGTAGGAAGAGGATTGTGGCTGATAGAGAAGAGAAACATAGTGAGGTTGAGGAAATAAATACTGGTGTAGTACTCTGGATCAAAGGAATACCACACATAGAAATGAAGGAAAAGGAAAAGGATCGTTAACTCATTCCAACAAAAGGAGATCCATTACATGTCACTCATGCAAGACTCTGCGTCGAACCCATGAACCCGTGTGAATCTCCGAGATCTAAACCTTTGTCCTGAACACTTATAGTTAGTGAAGGAAGCAAGGATATCAATAAAGGTAGTCAAAGTAGTGGAAATAGTACGCCAACCCAGATTCAATTAGGGACACCAAAGAAGAATACTGTGTAGTACACCATGACGAGGGTAGACCCCACTTTGAGAATGCCTATATTTCGTTAAGCACGAATAGAATATCCAGAACAACACTTATTTTTCTATGAAGCAATATGGACTGTGAAGAACGTCTAGGATGACAATGCAAAAATCACACAGTTAGTGAAAAACATTCAAAGACCATGCGTTACTTTGGTATACGAAGTATCATTCCACTGTGCCTGTGGGACAAGCTAGAACATTGGCAGACATCAGACAAGCCTTGTTAAAATAATTCCAGAAACTGAAGTCCAAGTCACGGTGTATTACATAACTAAAATAGATTAAGAAATTGCAGAATGAATCAATATGGGATTTTGATAAGAGATTCAAGATATTGATGGATTGATTGACCTTCCAGATTCCAGATGATAAACATAGGGAATTGTTCATTGCAGGATTGTTACCACATATACGATGCCCATTTATACAACAAAATATTACGCCACATTCAAAATCACTAGAGATTTTCATGAAGTTGGAAGCATCCCTTGTAGGAGAAAATGATGTAGGGATGGCTCAGGTTCAGTCGTAGTTAGCAACATTGACAATTCAGTTGTAGGATCTTTATAAAGGGAAGGAAAAACATGAAGAAGTCTGGTGTGTTACATGCATAAAGGAAGGTCATCATAAGAACGAGTGTCCGACCTTTAAAGAGTATTTGGCTATAGGAGCTTCGAATCCCTTGGCCCCAGGAGGAGGGGTATGGTGTTAGATATGCACAACGATGGGTCATAACCCAACCACTTGTGATTTGATGCAAAAATATCAGAGCACTGCTGAAATTTTATTTTTTAATATTTATAAGTCAGTGTGACATGACGAGAAGGACTGTTGTGCACTTGATCTCATGAGATAACACACCACAAATGCATACATAGTTCAAGGGGAAGATGTATTGGAAGGAGGAGTACCACAATATAATACCCCGAGGGGCTACAATAATGGAGGAAGAGGAGGATTTATAGATTAGGGAAGAGGATGATTCAACATAGGAAGAGGACTAATTGTCTGTTATAATTGTAACCAACTTGGGTGTTTGGTGCGAGATTGTCTGAATCCTTTTAAAACATGCCCATACTGTAGAAAGTTGGATCATGTGACGGAAGACTATCTGCAACTGATCACGAAGTGGTAGGAGAAAATGAACCAAAATTTGTAGATGATAGCAATAGAAGAGCATGATGATTTACCAAAAGTAGCAGCAGTTATGCGCGGAGGAGAAAGAACTAGAGCTAATGTGAAAGAACAAGGAATTCATACTGACTAGTGGGTTAGGAAAGAAACATAACCTCCTCTAAAATTTGATCCTCGAAAAGAAAGAGACACATATAAGCAAGCAATGAAGGAACTACTAGAAATAAAATTGGGAGCATCGACTTTGAAACCTGTGTATGACATGCCTCCAGCCTGTGACCACTCGATGACAAAAAGGATAGTTGAGAAGGTAAGTACTCTGAAAAGTTTCTTAAAGAGTTGTTTAGAACTATTGAAGTTTGAAACAAGATTGAACACACTGTGTGGGATGGTCGACCAACACGTGCAAGATAAAGAAGAATCTAGTGCACAACGAGCAGTTAACCATGTACATCACAAGAAAAGGACGGATATGGAATTTTGACTTAATGCACAGGTAGGAGACTATGAATTGGATAATATCATCTTGGATATGGGATCTGATGTGAACATCATTTTGAAGAAAACATGGGAAATGATGGGAAAACAAAAGTTGATTTGGTCACCAATTCAGTGGAGGCTAGCAAATCAACACAAGATTATTTCGATTGGAAGATTGACAAGGGTGAATGTTAGCATCGATGGAGTCTGCAACACAACATATTTTGAAGTAATCGATATAGTGGATGGTAGTAAACCTTATCCAAAATTACTTGTAATTGATTGGGATTTCAATAACCAAACCATTATTGATCTAAAAAAGAGACAAATGATCTTTGAAGTAGAAGACCTGAAAGTTACTGCGCCATTAGATCCCACAAAAGGAAGTGTTGGTTGTGGAGCCTAATTATCTTCCTGATTCAGAGGTCTTTGTTTTCAACTGTGTTTATACCCCATGAAGAATTTACACCCCATAAGAATGTACACTCTTCCACACGAGGGAGTGCAGAGGGGGTTTACTCCCTCTGCGTGGTCCAGGGGTAAGCGGGGGTTCAGGGGCAATGTCCCCCAAAGGAAAAAATTGCCTTGTAAATGTATATTGTAATTTCATTGTAAATCTGGACCGTTCATTATAAGGTCACAGATGTAACGGTAGAAATTATGTTAGTTTTTTTTCCCTAGAAGGCAACCCTCTTTTATGAGGGAAAGGTATTGCGGCTAGGTATGATGGCGAATATTGTATTTTGAGAGAGGAGACTGTGAGAGAAAGAAGAGGAAGTTACAATGGGTTTTCTGTAGGTTGTATCTCTTCATTTGCTGGATAACAATAAAGGAAGGACCTGGAAATTTCTCTGGTGGACGTAGCCCACACTGGGTGAACCACATATATCTGTGTCTTTATTGTATTGTGTATCTCCTATGTTTTATTTTATTGATATGTGATCCTATTTTTCTAACAACTGGTATCAGAGGGAAAGGTAACTCACAGGAAAAGAGGGTTCCTAGTTCGAGTGGGAGCAATGACGGAAGATGGAAAGTTTAGGGTTGAGAAATTTAATGGCCAAAACTACCAGTTATGGAAGATGCAGATAGAAGATTATTTATATCAGAAGGATCTATTCCTACCATTGGGAGGAATAGAAAAGAAGCCGATGGCTATGAAGGATGAAGAATGGGAGATTATTGACAGAAAGGCTCTAGGAACGATACGACTGAGCCTGGTAGCGTCGATGGCTTTCAATATTTTGAAAGAAAAGACAATGAAGGATTTGATGGACACATTAGATAAATTGTATGAAAAAACCTCAGCGTCCAATAAGGTATTTCTAATGAAGATATTATTTAATATGAATGTGTCAGAAGGTGGGTCTGTTGCAGATCATTTAAATGAATTTAATACGGTTACTAATCAACTAAGTTCTGTAAAAGTGGACTTTGATGATGAGGTCATGGATCTTCTAATCTTGTGCTTATTGCCAAAAAGATGGAATGGATTGGTCATGGCTGTAAGTAACTCTGTCTCTGGTTCAAATAATTTAAAATTTGATGATGTTGTTGGTGTTATCCTTAGTGAAGAAATGCGATGGAAAATCACAGGTGAGACATCAGGGAATACATTGAACATGGAGAACAGGGGAAGACAAAAGGATAGAGGAAAGGGATCAGGGAACTGCGGGAGTTATAGGAAGGGAAGATCCAAATCTAGACTTGGAAAGATAGAGTGCTGGAATTGTGGGAAGAAAGGACATCAGAAGAAAGACTGCAGAGCTCCAAAGAAACAAAGAGATGGAAAGCAGGAGATAAATCAAGAAGCAAATGTAACAGGTGATGTGTTACAGGATGCTTTGATTCTTTCTATGGATAATATTTCTGAGTCTTGGGTGGTAGATTCAGGGGCTTCATTTAATGCCACACCCCATAGGAAACATTTTCTAGATTATGTTCAAGGTGATTTTGGACAGGTTCATTTGGGTGATGATGCACCATGCAAAATTGTTGGAATGGGAAAGGTAAAAATAAATAAAAGCAATGGAAACCAATGGTTGTTGAAAGAGGTAAGACATGTTCCATATCTAAGGAAAAATCTAATTTCAACAGGACAGTTGGCAAGTGAAGGTTGTATATCCATATTTATAGATAAGGTTTGGAAGGTCATCAAAGGATCATTGGTGATAACAAAAGGAGAGAAGGTATGTACATTGTATTTATGTACTGGTAATACTGACTCTTCTATCTCTTTAGCATCTACAAGAGAGGATACAACACTGTGGACTCATAGGCTTGGACACATGAGTGAGAAGGGGATGCAGATACTTCACAAAAGAAATTTGTTGCCAGATCTTAAACAAATTGATTTGGACTTCTGTGAGCATTGTGTTTATGGAAAAAAAAAAGAGTCAGATTCCTCAGAGTCGGAAAAGAAAAGAAGAGTGAAAGGTTAGAGCTTGTGCATACAGATGTATGGGGACCAACTTAGGTATCATCTCTTGGTGTCTCTCATTATTATGTTAATTTTATTGATGATGCAACTAGAAAAACTTGGGTTTATTTCATTCGACAAAAATCTAATTTTTTTGATACTTTTAAGAAATGGAAAGATTTGGTTGAGAATGAGACAGGAAAAATGTTGAAGTGTCTCAGATCAGATAATGGAGGTGAATATTGCAGCAAGGAGTTTGATGATTACTGTTCATACCATGGAATTCATAGAGAGAAGACAGTTCCAAGAACACCACAAGAAAATGGTGTGTCAGAAAGGATGAATAGGACAATCATGGAGCGTGCAAGGAGTATGGGATTGCATGCTGGTTTGCCCTTACAGTTCTGGGCAGATGCCATAGATACTGTTGTTTACTTAATAAACAAAGGACCTTCAAGCTCTTTGGATGGTAGAATTCCAGAGGAGGCATGTACAGGAAAAAAGGTAAACTATTCTTTTTTAAAGACTTTTGGTTGTGAAGCATTTGTCCATATTGAAAAAGAAAATAGAACAAAGCTTGAGGCAAAATCCAAGAAGTGTACCTTTATTGGATATAGTGTTAATGATTTTGGTTATCGTTATGGGATTATGAAAATAAAAAAATCATCAGGAGTAGATATGTCATATTTAATGATAAGGTCATGTACACAGATCAATTGCAGGGAAAGAAACAAAAAAAAGAAAAACCAGAATACACAGTGCTTGATGAGATCACTGAAAACGAAATTCCAAAAGAACTAGAAAATCAAAATGTACAACAACATGGGCAACATGTACCTCAAACTCCTGCAAGTGTGGTTAGAAGATCTACCGGATTAAGTATATCCCCTGAACGATACTCTCCTTCATTGTATTATTTATTATTGACTGATTCTGGTGAACCAGAATGTTATGAAGAGGCAATGTAGGTAGAGACCAAAAATAAGTGGGAGCAAGGCATGAAAGAGGAAATGGATTCCTTGGTAAATAACCAGACTTGGGACTTGGTTCAGTTTCCTGCAGGAAAAAGAGCATTGCATAATAAATGGGTTTACAAGTTGAAGGAAGAAGATGGAGGAAAATGGCGGTACAAGGCTAGACTTGTTGTAAAGGGGTTTGCACAAAAGAAAGGTATAGATTTTGATGAAATACTTTCTCCTGTTGTTAAAATGACTTCAATTAGGACTATTTTAAGTCTTGTGGCAGTAAAAGATTTTCATCTTGAACAATTAGATGTAAAAACAACTTTTCTCCATGGGGATTTGGAGGAAGAGATTTATATGCAGCAACCACAGGGGTATGAGGTCAAAGGAAAGGAGAATTTGGTATGCAGGTTGAAGAAGAGCTTGTATCACCTAAAGCAAGCTCCAAGGCAGTGGTATTTGAAGTTTGACAAGTTTATGACATAACAGGGTTATAGTAGATGTCATTTTGATAACTGTGTTTATTTTAAAAATCTAGAAAATGGAAGCTATATTATCTTACTAATGTATGTAGATGACATGCTTGTTGCAAGGTCTAATATGTAGGATATAAATGTGATCAAGAAGAAATTAGATAATTAATTTGCGATGAAGGATTTGGGTGCTGCAAATAAAATCCTTGGTATGAGAATAATAAGAGACAGGAAAAATCACAAATTGACATTGTCTCAGGGTGAGTACATAGAGCAGGTGTTGGAGAGGTTTAGAATGCAGAATGAAAAACCAGTTAGTACACCTTTGGCCAGCCATTTCAAATTAACTAAGGAAATGTGTCCCAAGACATAGGAGGAGATAGAATACATGTCCAGGGTCCCTTATTCATCAACAGTTGGTAGCTTGATGGATGCGATGGTTTTAACAAGACTAGATATTGCACATGTAGTGGGAGTTGTGAGCAGGTATATGAACAATCCAGGTAAAGAACATTGGGAGGAAATAAAGTGGATTCTCAATTATTTGAGAGGTAGGATCAACCACTTTTCTACAGGGATATGTTGATTCAAATATGACATGTGATAAAGATAGCAGAAGGAGCACCACAAGATATGTTTTTACTATAAGTGGAACAAAATTAAGTTTGATTTTGAAACTGCAAAAGGTTGTTGCACTTTCAACAACAAAAGTAGAGTATGTTACTGCTATATAGGCTAATAAAGAAATGATTTGGTTACAAAGGTTTATGGAGGAATTGGGAAAGAAGCAGGAGAACAATAGGTTGTACTATGACAGTGAGAGTGCCATTCATCTTGCAAAGAACTCAACCTTCCATTCGAAGACTAAGCATATAAATATGAGGTACCATTTCATACGATCCGTTTTGGAAGATGGACATTTGAAGTTGGAAAAGATACACACTAGCCAAAATCCTGCATACATGTTAACAAAGGGAGTAACCAGGGAGAAACTGAGTTCTTGCTCAGTTTCAGTTGGTCTTCAAGTATGAAGATTAAGATGAGAAATTTTCCAGGTCCAAGAAGGTTCATAGTCCAGTGGATACAACATCGGTGGAGTTTTTGAGATCAGTCTCCAAGTGGGATATTGTTGGTTGTGGAGCCTGATTATCTTCCTGATTCAAAGGTCTTTGTTTTCAACCGTGTTTATACCCCATGAAGACTTTACACCCTATAAGAATGTACACTCTTCCACGTGGGGGAGTGCAGAGGGGGGTTACCCCCTCTGCAGGGTCCGGGAGCAAGTGGGCTCCCGAAGGAAAAAATTGCCTTGTAAATGTGTATTGTATTTTCATTGTAAATCTGGACTGTTCATTATAAGGTCGTAGATCTAATGGTAGAAATTATGTTAGGTTTTGTTTCCCTATAAGGCAACCCTCTTTTATGAGGGAAAGGTACTGCGACTAAGTATGATGGCGAATATTGTATTCTGAGAGAGGAGACTGTGAGAGAAAGAAGAGGAATTTACAATGGGTTTGATGTAGGTTGTATCCTTTCATTTGATGGATAATAATAAAGGAAGGACCTGGCAATTTCTCTGGTGGACGTAGCCCACACTGGGTCAACCATGTATATTTGTGTCTCTATTGTATTGTGTATCTTCGGTGTTGTATTTCCACATTTGTTTTATTTTATTGCTCTGCGATCATGTTTTTCTAACAGGAAGATCATATGTGGAACCAAAAAGGGGAAAAGAACTCGATAACATTTATAATGTGACCATGCATATGGGTGACTATATTAAGCTTACTGTTGAGGGTGTACTCAATTGGTGAAGTATCAATTCTTGCACGTAGGATTCAGAAGAAGCCTTGAAACATTGGTAACAGAGATTACATGAAGTATCTACAAGGATATGTGCTTGTATTACACACAGATTGAGCTGGATTGGAGATGAGGTATGTGATCCCCCAAAGTATGATGGAATTATAGATGTATATCTCTTTATAAAATAATTTGAATTACAGATACTAGATCAATAGAGACTGCTAGATTTAGATATTGCGCTGAAAGCGACTCCTACAAGATGGTGGGCTACGCATAAGCATAAAATAGAGAATTGGTAGCAATGTAGAAGGATGTTACAGGTCAGGTTCATAATAGACACTGAATATACTACGCATAATTATACTGGGTTGAGTTTTCCTACATATCATCTTACACAGTGCATTGTGACATGGGGCTCAATACCTAAGCATGAATGGACACACTTGTTTGTACACACTCTGGATGTGATCCCGAAGAAATAGTATTTAGAACTGAAAGTACACAAAAGAACAATAGATTGGGAAGATTTGAATCATAACTTCAAGGTAACTTTCAAGTTTGAAGATGATGCCCCTTCAGTAGACACAACTCTGGAAATTATCAAGAACAAGATATTTAAACCAGAAGATTCGATGATACTAGCACCATTATGTAGTGTGCCCAGATATTTTGTGACTATTCAAGAGGTTTTGGAATGCTATAACGTTGTTGGAGAAGACTAGGAAGACGAAGACCTGAGAAAATTGAAAATACCAAGAATTGAAGGAGAAAACATAGTAGAGGCTCCCAAGATTGAATCTATCGAGTATGCAAAGCTGTTGAAAACACATAGGGTGAATATTGGTACAAAGGATAATCCCAAGTTCACAAACATTGGATATTACTAGATTGAATAAAGTGTCGAGAAGATTGCTGATTTACTACACGAATACCAAGACTTTTTTCCAACTACATTTTTAGAAATGAAATGGATTGCTGGGGAGATATAGGAGATGAGGATCCGTTTGAAGATGGATGTGAAGCCAGTAAAGCAGAGACTGTACCGATTGAATCCAATATATAAGAAGAAAGTGAAAGAAGAAATAGATAAAATGTTGGAAGTCGAGATTATTGAACCTATCACATAGTCATAATGGATCAACTTGATGGTGATTCGGGACAAGAAAATAGGTGGATTCAAAATTTGTGTGGATCTATGAAAATTGAATGATGCTTTCTTACATGACCCATTTCCTACCCTGTTTACAGATGAATTTTTGGAGAATGTAGAAGGACAGGAAGATTACTCATTTACTAATGGATTCTCTGGATATCACTAGATTAAGATTGTGCATGAAGATAAGAATAAGACAACATTTGTGATAAAATGGGGATGTTATCAATATACAATCATGCATTTTGGGCTGAAAAATGCACCAACAATATTTCTGAAGTTGTTGTCGCAACTTTTAAAGAATTCATTCATAAATTTATAGAAGTATACTTGGATGATTGGATAATGTTCAATCTATTGAAGGACCATATTGAAATTTGTTAGCCTCATAATCCTAAAGTTCTATATTCTAAGTATTTTCTAGTATAAATGTTTTTAGAAATTAATTTATTCTAGTTTGTTAGGATAAGTACACCTCACTTCTATGTAAATGACACCTATCATATTGATGTGATTATGTGATTGGTTGTTCTACTAGATTTTAGTTTAGATTTGAGCTATATAAACTATCTCTTTCTTCAAGTGAGGTTAAGGAGTAGATTATGAATTCTCACTTCAGATTGTAATCACTTTTTTCTTATTAATAAAATTACATGTCTAAGGACACTTTGTCAACATGGTATCGGAGCCATGGTGAAAATTGTGATGGAAGAGAATTGTTGATGGATCAAGAAAGCAAGGAAGACTTCTTGACATTAACACATATCTCTTAAAACTCAAGGGCAATGATATTGAGGTAATCTATTTTTGTTTTTTAAAATAAGGAAAATTGTTATTGTGATTACAGCAATCAATTTTTTCATTAATTGATTCATCTTTTTGAATGGTAAACTTGTAAATCTGCAAATTTCAAGTTTGTAGATTTAATTAATTGCATCTTTCTTTCCTGTAAATCTAAGAGATCTAGGCAGATAAGAGTGTACTTTTGTATTTTTTATTCAGATCTCATAGATCCATTGCTATTTTATTAAAAGGGTTCATTTGTAAACACTTGCTTTAGATCATTTTATAAATCTGACAATTTATATTCAGAGATGTAGATTCTATATATATATTTTTATAAGTTTTTAGATCTGGTTTGTATTGAGGATTGTATCAAGGACCGTATCACAGAATGTATCGAGATCCGTTTCAAGGACTGGATTGTGAATCACATCTAAATTTAATAGAAAGTAATCAAATTGAATCTATGGCATCAGATCGGTAAAAAGGTAGATTCAAATTTGTCTAGATCAAATCTTGATCCCCTGGAAAAGAAATACCTCTGAAGATCTCGCGCACCAGAGACAACCCACTCATTGCCATTTGCTGTTACTGCTACATTACCAGAACTAAAACACAAATCTAAGGCAATATTTTCTTTTTCAGACCTAAGGCATTTTTTTTCCTCTGTACTCATAACTAGAACCTGTATTCAGAAATTCCAGTGTTCAGTTAAGCTTCTTTTGAGAGCAAAAAAAGAGGAGAAATCATCATTGAAATTGCAGATCGTTTTATGAGAAAATGAAGACGAATTTGACGATTTTGTGATTTGGGTTTTGTGCAAAATAGGGTCTATTGTGCGAATCACGTGTTTATTTCTTGAGAAAGGTCTTGGTTTAAGAGAATTGAAAGATTCTCTTAACCATGTTTTACAGAAATATGTTCCATAACGTGCACGTACCCAATGGTCGACTTTGATCTAGAAAGAACACCCAAGATCCACCTGTGAATTTGTTTGGATCGGATCTGGTACCTCATCCTACAGAAGCAGAAGAAACCCTTGCGATTTGTTGGATGGAGGAGTTGAGAGAGGGCAAGCTCGAATTTGTGTGTTATCCGAATCAGATCTGGATAAAAAATTACAACACTCCTCATTGGGATTGAACACATATCCATCCTAGTGCGAATCATATTGGTGAGATTTCACCCACCAATATCTCTCCTGCGTATCAATTTACTGTTGCTTGTCCTCTTTTGAAGCCCCTTGATCGCGATTTTGGTGAATAGTTATTTAACTGATAACAAATTATCAAAATTGCTGCATAATTTTTTTTGTTCATATTGAGGTCCGGATTGAGTACTATATTGAGGTACAGATTGAGGACCGTATTGAGGATCGGATTGAAGTCTGGATTGAGGACCAAATTGAGGACTAGATTGAAGTTCAGATTAAAGAGATTTGTTTTTTGATTTTTAGACATTCAAGTTGTAATATTTTAAGTCATTGATGACATTAGTTCAAGGGGGGGCACATTTTATTACTTGTATAAGGCTATATATCTTGTAAAAAGGGTCAAACTTTGAAAGTTTTGATTGTAGTATTGAACGCTCAGAAGTTGAGAAGAGTCCAGTAAAATATTCTCTCCAAATCCATTTTTCAACGAGACTTTTATAGGGTCAAGGCCAAGCCCTTAAAAGTACTCTTTTTGCGTGGATTGTGTACTCTTTCTTTCTGGTGCCTTGTGTCTTTCTTTTGGATTTTTGTGGATTATTCACTTGCAACAAACATCATGTCTAAATTAATAAATCTATTCATAGAATTAGATAAGTTAGATGGACCCAAGAATTACAAGTCTTGGAGTTGGCACATGCAAAACACTTTGATCTATAATGAATTATGGCATGATATATGTGATGGTAATACTGCTCCAACTAATCCAACCAATGCTACTTATTTAGCAAAATGGAATTTGAAAGATGAAAAAGAACTTGCTTTGCTGTGTTCTTCTGTACATGAACACATGTTTGTTCATATTGAGAATTCCAAAGATGCATGGTCTACATGGAATTTATTAAATAAGATTTTTGATACTCTTGCTGCATCTCAAAGAGTTTATCTACAAATGAAATTGCTTAAACAAAGATTATCAGACATTGGTGATGTATTAGAATACATTTCAAGGATAAAGAACATTCATTAGGAAATCATCAAAGGCGTTTTTTCTAAACTTGAAGATAGTTTTCTTGTCTCCATTGTAATAAATGGCTTACCTCCATCTTATAAGAGTTTTCTTGAGACTTAAAAAATAACTAATAAGTTATCAACTGTGACTTTTGATTCACTTAGTGAATTATTGGCTCAACATAGGAAATATTTTGGAAAACAAAAATAATCAGGAGAAGAACTTCTTTTCACCAAAGCTAAAAGTTCTAAAGGAAGAGGAAAATCAAATTTTGGAAATTTTTAGAATTAGTCTTCGAATCGAGGTCGTGGTCAAGGTAGAGGTCGTAGCAATTTTCAACAACAAAATTTTCAAAGTAATCCTCCCAATAAGAATGCACAGTCAAGAAGAGGCAAAAATTTCAGTCAAGTAAGATGTAAAAGATGTTTAAAGATGGGTCATTATGTATCAAATTGTCTTACAAGCAATGATCAATTGCCAAAGTTTAAGAAAACATCAATTTCAAATTCTCAAAAATCAGATCAATATGTAGAAGATCAAGATTATCAGGATGATGAATATGAATATGTTTTTTCAGCAGTTCAACTTGTAGATTTATTTGAAAATGATTAGATATTGAACATAGGAGCTACTCAATATATGATTTATTGCAGAGACTATTTTTGGAATTATAAGGATGTTCAAATAAATCCCATTTATTTAGATGATGATACAACTCATATACCTCAAGGAAAAGGTTCAATGGAAGTTTTTCTCCCTGGAATTGGTGAAAAATCGATTTCAAATGTTTGGTATGTACCATCTTTTAAGAAAAAAATGTTATCCTTAGTCACAATCAGACAAGCTGGACATCAAATTGTCATGCAAGATGGTTTGGTGAAGATTAAGTCAGAGAAGGATAACTTGAAAACAATAATGATTGGATATGAAGATGGGAAGTTACTAAGAATGAATGGGAAAGTCATCCAAAGAAAGTAAGAGGTTGCAACGATAGTGAATTCTGAAATGTCTTCATTCAGATTATGGCATTTTCAATTTGGTCACTTAAATTTTGATAGTATTTTGAAACTTAAGACCCAAGATTTGGGAAAGGGTTTTCCAACTTTCAAGAAATAAAATTCCGAGTGTGAAGCTTGTATTTTAGGCAAGCAAAAGAGAGAAGCTTTTCCAACCAGCTCATGGCAAGCAACAAAGTATTTGGAGTTGATTCATAGTGATATATGTGGTCCAATGGAATCTCCTTTCGTTGGATGTCGATACTTTATATTTTTTATTGATGACCACACTAGAATGACATGGGTGTACTTTTTAAAAGAAAATTTTGAAGCTTTTGAAAAGTTTGTTTATTTTCAACACATGGTTGAAAATGAAACTAGAGAAAAAATTGCTTCTTTGAGAAATGATAATGGAGGTGAATTCACTTCAACCGAATTCAATGATTATTGTCGAAACAATGGAATTAAGAGGCAACTAAAAAATTTCTATACTTCACATCAAAATGGAGTTACTAAAAGGATGAACATAATGCTCATGGTTATGACAAGATCTATGATGCAGTTTAAAGGGTTGAGAACAAAATATTGGTCTGAAGCAGTGCATATTGCAGTTTATCTCAGAAATCGATCACCTACATCAGCTTTAGATGGACAATCACCTTATGAAGCTTGGTATGGTTTTAAACCCAAGGTAAATCATCTTATGGTTTTTTTTGGCTCAACATGTTAGGCTTTAGTTCCTAAGGAAAAGAGAACCGAATTATAAAACAAAAGTATGAAGTGTATCTTCATTGGATACTCTGATGAAAAGAAAGGGTATAGATTACTTTCAGATGGAAAATTCATTGTTAGTAGAGATATCATTTTTTATGAAACTGAAAGTAAAAATTTAGATGAAATTAATCATCTCCTTAGTCGTTTAGATAATAAAAACACTAAGGGTAAAGGTAAATTCCACAAGTCAAAGAAAGAATTTTGGTCTGAAAAAGACTTTGTTACTCCAAAAGACATCTCTTTATCAAAAAGTTCTTCTGATTCATTTGATAATGAAACGAAAAAAAACTCTTCCGATACTAAATCTTCAAAAGTATCTTCTCCAACCTCAGATATTTTAGATGAAAGAAGAGCCTCATTTTTTCAAAATCCTCTTTTCAACAATAATGGTGATTCATATCCTCAATCCCCTCAACATAAGAAGCCAAAGTGGGTTGAACAACTTATCAAAGATGTTCATTAAGATGAAATGAACAAAACAGGAACTAGGGGATCTTCAAGAGCATATGATAATTTTGCTCATTCTTCCATTGAACCTACTTCTTTTGCTGAAGCAGTTGGACATAAAGAATGGAAGGAAGCAATGATTAATGAATATGATTTAGTACTTGCAAATGGGACTTGGAACTTAGTTGATTGTCCACATGATGTTAATCCCATCGGTTGTAAATGGGTTTATCGAGTAAAGTACAAGCCCAATGATAAAATTGACAAGTACAAAGAAATACTTGTTGCTAAAGGTTTTTCTCAACATGAAGGAATTGATTATGAAGAAACTTTTGCACCCACAACTAAATGGAATACTATCAGAATGGTTATCGATTTGGCTACACATAATGGTTGGAAATTACATCAAATGGATGTCAAAAGTTCCTTCCTGAATGGAGATCTAAAGGAAGATATTTTCATGACTCAACCACAAGGTTTTGAAGCTAACAAACAAGAACATAAAGTTTGCAAACTTGTGAAGGCTTTATATGGTTTGAAAAAAGCTCCTCGAGCTTGGTATGCAAAAATGGACGAGTACCTACGAAAGGTGGGTTTTCAGCAGAGTGAATCAGATGATACATTTTATTTTCGAATGCAAGGTAAGCACATGGTGATACTTGTGCTCTATGTTTATGACTTAATCATAATAGGAAATAATGAAGCTCATATAAAACAGGTTAAGGAAGAACTTAAAGCAGGGTTCAAAATGACTGATTTAGGGACACTTCATTATTATCTTGGAGTTGAAGTATCTCAACATCCTAACCAAATATTACTTATTCAAACTAAGTATGCCACTGAATTGTTAAATAAATTTGGCATGGAAGATTGTAAACCTTCTCTTACCCCCATGGAGAAAAAATTGAAACTTTCAAAATTTGAAGGGGGGGAATTGGTAAACGGTACAAAGTACAGAAAATTGGTTGGAAGTCTCATTTATTTGACAAATACTCGACCATATTTGTCATATTCAGTCAGTATAATTTCAAGGTTTATGCAGGAACCAAGGGAAAGTCACTGGAATTTAGCAAAAAGGGTACTAAGATACATTCAAGGTACATAAGATTTTGGTCTTCTCTACAAAAGGAACAAATTTTTTACACTTGTTGGATATTCAGATGCTGATTTTGTAGGTGACATTGATGATAGAACACCCACTTCATGTTATTTAATGAATATGGGTTCAACAACAATATCTTGGAATTGTAAAAAGAAGACAACAATTGCCAGTTCTTCAACAGAGGCAGAGTACATATCATCTTGGGAAGAAACATGTGAGATTGTATGGCTACGCAAAATTTTATAGGATCTTGGTGAATCTCAAAAAACACCATCTACATTATTGATCAAAAGTTAGTCAGCAATAAATATGGCCAAGAATACAATATTTCATTCAAAGACAAAACATGTCGACAACAAGTACCACTTCATCAGATCGTTCATCATCAAAGACATCATTAAGCCTCAGTTCTGTTCGTCTGAACATCAAACTTCATATATTTTTACCAAACCTCCTGGTAGAATAAAGTTCACTAAGTTCAGAAATGAACTTGGTCTTTGTAAAAATGAACTTCCGGATTAAATGGGGGATTGTTAGCCTCATAATCCTAAAGTTCTATAGTCTAAGTATTTTCTAGTATAAATGTTTTTAGAAATTAATTTATTCTAGTTTGTTAGGATAAGGAAACCTAGCTTCTATGTAAAGGACACCTATCATACTTATGTGATTGGTTGTTCTCCTAGATTTTAGTTTAGAGTCGAGGTATATAAACTAGCTCTTTCTTCATGTGAGGTTAAGGAGTAGATTATGAATTATCACTTCATACTGTAATAACTTTTTCCTTATTAATAAAATTATGTGTCTGAGGACACTTTGTCAAAATAATTCCACGCTTGATGTTGGACAAATGTAGATAGTTCCAAATTTCCTTAAACTTGAAGAAGTGTATTTTATATGCACCATTTGGTATCATGTTGGGTCATGTAGTATGTAAACAAAGACTTTTGGTTGATCCTGCGAAGATTCCTATTATTGTTGATTTGGCACCACACACTTCATTACAATAACTAGGAGAAACATTAGGTCATACATGGTACTACAAGTAGTTTATTAGGGGATACGCGCAGATCATAACCCCACTGGAAAAATTGCTGAAGAAGGAGGTCAAGTTTCAATGGAACAAGGAATGTAATCTAAGTTTGCATACTTTGAAGCAGAAACGGGTTAATTTTCCAATTCTATTATTTCTAGATTGGAAGAAGGAATTCCATGTCCACGTGGATGCATCATTTATAACGTTAGGTGCAGTTCTATCCCAATCAGGGGAAGGAGGTTTGGATCATCCCATGCATTTGCCAATAGAAATTTGTAAATGACTAAACAAAATTACACTACTATAGAATGTGAAGGACCATAAATGGTATATGAACTATAAAATTTTAGGCATTATCAACTAGGCTCACATTTCAATATGTACACAGATCATTCTGCGCTAAGATACTTAGTCAATAAGCCAGTGTTGGGGGGGAATATATGCATATGGATGTTATTATTTTAGGAATATGATTTTGAAGTGATTGTGAAACCAGGAAAATTAAGCACATGACCTAATTATTTGTTGTGCATATTAACAGGGGAAGATGCAAGAAATTTGGACGAAAGTCTACCAGATGCACACTTGTTCACAATACAGATGGTCAATGATTACTTTGTAGATATTGTGCAGTTCCTAAGCACAAGATTAGCCCCACCCGAATTTACAACTATGTAGAAGAAATAATTAGTAGTAAAGTGTTGACGGGTCTAAATTCACCTGACAACAACAAGGGGTACTCCCCGGTACACGGTCCCAACTAGACTATGCACTTTTTATATTAGGAGACCCATCAGGAATTTGGCTCGACTGCCATTGCTATTTTCTGTGGTTTTTGGCCGGTTATGGTCCGATTTACCGATGAGGATGGATGATGAGTGGATATGCAATGCAAAGATGTAGATGAAGACTATGTATTGAAAATAAACTATTCTATTGCTAATCTACTCTAATCTATCCTAGCTAGGAGAATACTAAAATAACCGACAAGCTGTAAATGAGACCAAATTCTACTTAAACTTCCACACGTCCATGAAATAGAAGAGCAGAACCAGCAACAAGTGCATGCAAATATATATGACCAGAACAATATAGATTTGATCCGGATTATTTTCGGTACGAAATGAGAGCGAAGATATAATAAAGAAATGGATAAAGATATCACAGATATCCAATAACATAATAGAAATGTATCAGATATGCAACCATAAACACATAGATACAATAATGCATGATTTCTATTAATGAAAGAAATGTACAGAGACTGTAAAAATACAGAGTGAAAGACTCGCTAGAATGGTGGTAGCTTATCTCTGAGAAGAGATGTGACAACTAATCGAATTCGCAAGAATATGATTTTAAAATGAGGCTCCAAATGCCTTTTTATCATAAAGAAAACCCAAAACCCTAACCTCAGAAGATGAAAAGCCAACAGTTTTGTGGACCCCATTTTTGGGTAGTTTGGTGTATCAACTTTCCGAGGGCGTAACTTTGGCATATGATCTCTGTTTGGGGCGCACAATAGCTCGTTGGCAAGGTATCGTCGAGGATATTCATTTAGGGGTATTAATTAGAGCCTTTGGCTATAATTGAGAAGCTTGATCCCAAAAAACCTTCATTTAGGCCCTCAAAATGGCCTCGAAAGTTAAAAACTGTTAAAAATAGTAAATTACCAAAATTGTCAGAAAACTATTTTGAGTCAGTTGGAAAAGGTGGGTGGCCACCGATATCCACCTGGATCAATCCTCCCTCCTTAGGAAGCAATGGTATCCATTGTGTTGAGTGCCCGAGGGAGAGGGAAAAGCATTTGCTAAATATGCATCTTGATGAGCTACTTTCCTTGTTGGAGAAGTTTCACTACTTAACTTGTTGAAGGTTGTCACAAACATGTGTCTGGAAGGGTTGGACCTTTTTAACTAGTATGGCTACATGCGATGCATGTGTGCAAAAGGAATATTTACACTTTGCTGCAATCTTGTCGACCTGCTTCTGTTGGATAGAAGGTGCTTGGGTCGAGGCTGTAGTGGCTGCAGTATCCTTCTGCTCACCTTTTGAACAGATTGTGAAGAAGTTGAATTTTGTAGTATGAGATAATACCTTGCAACACTGTTTAGGTGGAACTATAGTCGAAACTACCTTTGGTATTATGTAGAGATGACCCCCTAGAGAAACAATGACACTGCGGGGTCAAGACTCATAAAAACATGACACTTCCACATATATGGTTGGTCCAAGAGAAAATCACAAACATCCAGTGGGGAAACATCACATAATACCTCATCCTTGAAGGGATGGATGCCGTATGACAATCAAAACTGTTGGCTGACATGGAGATCTCATCCCTGACGAAGCCACCCAATGTTGTATGGATGCGAGTGTGGTGTTGTCGACAATCTCAAATTTTTGACGACCTCTGCTGAGATGAGGTTCTTCTGGCTTCCACTATCAACAATAAAATGCAGCGGGGTCCCCTTCACCCACATCTGTGAATGAAAGAGGTTCTCCACCTCATCAGGATGTGTTGGTTCTTGTGGTTGAATTGCTGCAGTCACGACAATAGCAGTGGGGTCTGCGTCGATGATCTGTCTTTTACCAATATTTTTAGAATCGGATTCTGAGTCAGGGTTCAACTCCTTATCTTTGATCTCGGTCACCAATGACTATTTTGAGCGACATTCATTGATGTTGTGCCAGGGTTTTTTGTGGAAATCACACCATTTTACAATTTCCTTCTTCGTCTTCCTGTGACCCTTATTTTCCTGTGGCTTGGACTGGTTTTCAGGAGACTATTTGTTCGGGTCGTATTTATCATACTTTGGTTGTTGCGGATTTGCAGTCCCGAACTCCCGTTTGTTCTAGTGCTTAAATTTCTGCTCGATTTTCATAGCATATCGATAATCCGCACCGAGTGATGAGATGTCCAAAAAATCCACTTCAATTTGGATGTATCTGTGTAGAGCCCCATGATATTTCAGAACCAAATTTCGTTCGGAGTATTTGATACCTAGCTTGGTGCGCAAGGTATGGAAAGTATTGGTGAACTCCGGAACTCCTTTGCCCCTCTCTTGCAGCAATGTGGTCCATCTCATGTACTAGTCCTCATAGTTTCTAACAGGGTAATACTGTTCATTTACCACATCCACAAAAAAATCCCAAGTGGGATCGACCCCATATATTACAGACTCCTTTGTGGAACTTTTCTCCCAACAAGTTTCCAACCAATGTTTGACATGAGGGAGAGATTTAAGGAGTGCGAAGGTGATCTTTTCTTTGTCGAAAAAATTGTGAACAAAGAAATAACCTTCTATCATATTTAACCATTTGTCTAGGGCTTCTGCATCTTTCTGTCCTTCAAATACAGAGACTGTAAAAATACAGAGTCAAAGACTTGCTAGAATGGTGGCAACTTATCTCTGAGAAGAGATGTGACGGCTACTCGCATTCGCAAGAAGATGATTTTACAATGAGGCTCCAAATGCCTTTTTATCATCAAGAAAATCCAAACCCCTAACCCTGGAAGATGAAAAGCCGACAGTTTTGTGGACCCCGTTTTTGGGTAGTTTGGTGTATCAACTTCCCGGGGGTGTAACTTTGGCATATGATCTCCGTTTGGGGCACACGATAAATCGTTGGAAAGGTATCGTCAATGATATTAATTTAGGGGTATCAATTAGATCCTTCAAGTATCATTGAGAAGCTCGATCCCAAAAAATATTCATTTAGGCCCTTAAAATGACCCTGGAAGTTAAAAAATGCTAAAAATAGTAAATTACCAAAATTGCCAGAAAACTGTTTTGAGCCAGTTGGAAAAGGTGGGTGGCCACCGATATCCACCTGGATCAAGATTATATCAATGCATACATTAACAAATCAACAATATAAAGACTTAAATATATGAGAGAGAATACTTAAAACTACAGAATAACATAAACTGCATAAGATTAATCCATAGGAAAACACACATTCTTATAGTCCATGTGAACAACATACATCTTCACTCGAAATAATTCATAGCAAGGACATATTCACACACAAGTATTCCTTCTTCATAAAACTGGCCATGAGGGCTTCTCAATATTCATTAAAACAAAGTGTATGTTCTTGAATTGGTTCTTGGGTCTATACATTGCTTGAAAAGCCAAAATTCCTTTCAAAATGAGCCTCTACTCTTTCTTATACAATTCTTAGTAACAACTAAGTGAATCTTTTCCTTCCTCTTGAAATGGTTGTTACAAAATGGTTTAGTTTCCTATTTCCTAGTGACAATTGTACATTAAAGACAAAATTGAGGTTGGTTAAGAAAAGACAAAATTGGAGGCAAAAATAACACTTTTTTAGTTTGTTATTTTGTCTTATTCAAGGATTCTTGTCCCTGAGATATAGTATCCATACTTCTAGTTGATCATGCAATGAGATGATCCTTCTGTATAGTAATTCTTCAAGTGCAATATCATGGATGGATGTGTTTTCTTCTAGGACTTGCATATATTTAGATAGAGTTACCATGAACACTTGGATCATGGTGTGGAGTCTAGTGGGTCGTACAGTGTGTTGTTCTATGAGGTCCATGGTTACTTCAATAGTTTCCTAAGTAATTTCTCGCCTTCGATTGGTGCTGTCTTGGATTTTTTTGATTAATTCTTCCATAACTGGGGTCTATTTGAGCTCATCTAGTGGGGGAAGTTGACATCCTCTGATTAGTTCTTGAGCAACCTTGTGTGGTTTCGAACATGTCACCATTGACTTAGTCATCTCTTTGTCAACTCTTTTCCCAACATGCTAACATCGGTCTAGTGAGTGGATATCAATTCTTCTTTCCATTTTAGAGGGATGATAAAGTTCAATTGTTGCGTTAGGATATTCTTTGATCCATTGGTCAAGGTAGTCTATCCTTACCCGGATTGTATTGAACTACGTGAGCTTTGATTGCACTTGAATATGCCGATCCTTGATTATAGTTGGAAGATACGTAGTTGTGCGTACACATCTATAAGGGCCTCTTCCATATTTTTTCTCACTTTCTCAACACTTGCTTTGAAGTTGCATATGCTGTTTTCATTGACTTTTACCCATCAGCGCTTGCTTTCAAGTTCCCCAATTTTCTCTTCTTTCTCTTGATTCTACTAGTATAGCCTCCGTACTTTGTCTTCGTTAGCATTCATAAAGGAAGAACCAACTGTGGTAGTGGCTGTTGGTTTTTCCCTTACATCTCCCATTATGGGAATGTGCATGACCCCTGAGATTGGAATTCCTTCAGTTCTTGGTACCTTCTTCAACTATTCTTGCATGATCCTGCCAGTCTTGTTATCATAAGTGAAGCTTCTCAAATCAAGTACTTCACTTGGTTGAAACAATGTCCAGAGTCCCAGTCCTAACCCACAAATTGATGTATCTGTGTTAATGCCTGCATTTGAAACCTCTGGGGGATCTGTATTCATTGGGCGAGTGTCATCACCTCTATTCTCCATATCTTTCTGTTGCTTTTTTGCTTCTGCTACTTCTTTCGTTGCTCTTTCTAATACTTGCTTTGCTGCTTCTTCTCTTTGTTTGGTCTCCCTTTTTGCTACATCTTTTGCCTCTTCCTTGACTTTGACTTTGGATTTATCTGCCTCAACCTTCCATTTTTTATTAGAAAAATCGTTCTTCTTCTTGTGGAATTTCTCCTTATTCCTTCTTTTCTTGTCGACCAATGTTTCCTCTTCTTCTCCTCCCGACCCTGAGTGTACCGAGGTAGAGGTGGGGGTGATTCTCTGACCACCTCATCTTCTACTTTCTTTCGAGCTTCTTCTCTAGCTCTTTCTTCATCCATAATTCTTCATTTGGGTTGGTTGTGTCTTTGGAAGATTACGTCATCATAAGTTCGAGAATTCTGATGTACTTCCTCCTCTTCCCAAATATCCGTTGTGTATTCCCATGGTAGACCCATTTTTTTGAAGTGGTATCTTACGACATTATTGGGACCATGCCTTCAGAACTGTTCTTCTCTGAAGTGGTGATGCAACCCTCCCAACCCGTGGGTCGGAAGTCCACGTACACAAGATCGTTCTTCTTCCATTGGCCCGAAGAGCTCTCGGAAATTGGATCTTCTATTTCCCTTTAGAGAAAATCTGCACCCACAGCAAAACCTCGTGGAATTCCCCCTTCACATTTCGGGAGATCGAACTTCGCGAATCCTGTAGTCAAGTGTCTTATCCCTCAGACCCCCAAAACCCGAATTACCGAACTCCGATGTTCGATCACCCAAAAGAAATCAACGGTTGTGATTCCCCGCTTGATCCAACGGTCAGCGCGATTTTCGTGTATCGGGAGTTCGAGACTCTCGATACCAAAATCTCTTGTCAACGCAAACCCGGAATTCCTGAATCCCGATATCAATTTCGGCTATTCGGCTTTCGTGAGTTCGTGAGTTGCGATGTCATGCAACTTTGCTCCACGACCTTCGAAATCCCGACTCTCTATTTCCCAAAAATCCTGAAATGTCAAACTCCGACACGATTCCCAGCGCTGGCCCACAACTAGACTTTCCACCTTTTCGGGACTTCGCACTTCGTGATTTCATGAGTCCTGATACAAGGCTTTCGGTCCCCCAACTCTTGAAACCCTGAAATGAAAATCCACGACCAAATCCAACGACTCTTGTTGGCTTGGATCTATGACTCTGTCTCTCCTGAGCTTGAACCCTTTGAAAACACTCGTTGTAACTCCCCTGCTACTCTGCGAGATCTGATGGTTCATGGGACTTCGCGACTTCTCCACGGAGAATTCTGACCATCCATTTCCCTTCCTTCTCAAGGACTTCTGCAACTTTTCACCAAAGTGTTTTTCCACAAAACTTACTCGCCTGCAACACAAACTTGTGACGCCTTCTCAATGTTCCAAGGCACCAACTTCCTGTGCTCCTCTTCGACAATTTCGAAGGCTTTATCCTTCCTGAGCTTTTTTCCAACTCCGAGTCTTAAAGAAGACTCCTGCATGCACTCCTTGTGGAAAATTATTCAATTACTTCAAGGAATTGAAGTCCTTCGACTCTGCGCACTCCCTGCAGCAGTAGTCCTTCAACAATTTCTTAGGTTCACAAACTCTGAGACTTTACTCAACCTGCGCACTCCTTGCATGGCTCTTGTGCCTAGCTGCACTTCTGAGGGAATGAGAACAAAAGCTATATTATCTGAGCTTTCAGAGACAAACCTCTGAACCCTTTGTCAACGCACTGCTTGTGGAAAATTCAATTGCACTCCTTGTAGGAACTCTTGCTCAGATAGAGAAACAATTGAAACTCATTTCCCTTACTCTCTCGCTCTCTCTCATATTTCAGACATTTAACGAGAAATCATACACACATAGCATAAACAAAAAATGAATGACAGAAAGAGTAAATCATTCATGAGCATAACATTCAATAATGCATACACATAGAATATTTGAACACCATGAGTTTGAATCAAAGCCCTTTTTGTATTAATCCAGAAATTCTGTACATGGAATTCATCTACACAACTCTCTACTTCTTATCTTCTATGCTCTATGCTCTCAATTGACATAATCCTCCTGTTACAATACACAATGAAGGTATCTATATCCCGTTTCCCTCTTTCATTCTAAACTGTCTAATCTACGCATTAAATTCTATCTACTTGCATTAACTATTATAAATGCCTTCTACCTACTAAGGACAAGAGCGGATCACTCAAGGTCCATTTATATTATACAAGTGTCCCCTCCGTTTAATGATCTCATTTTCATTACATAACATTTTCAAAATTTGCGTTGGGTTCTTTTCCAGCTGTCTTTTATCTCTGCAATGGCTCACTTGAGATGCTCCTGCATCATACTCCCTCGCTTGAAAATTTTCATGGGCTCCTGTCCATGAGCTCGCGCATGGTCTGTCCATGCTTCTGGATCTCTGCTTCATTCTCCCAGCTGGAATCTTCAACTGGATGGCCCTTCCATTTGACCAAATACTCAAAGTATTACTTTCACCTGGTCTTCTTGCTGACCCTTTTGTCCAGTATGTGCTCCATCTGTGGCTTTTCTGCAACTGGCATCTATTTTCGCCATTGAACCTCTGGTTATTCATTTCCTGCTTCTGCTTCCTCAACTTTGTAAGGGTACAAATCCAAGATATTGAATATCGGAGAAATTTCGATCCCATCGGGTAATTCAATCTCGTAAGCATTTGCCCCAAATTTCTTCAAGACCTTGCATGGTCCGATTTTCTTCATTTTCAGTTTATTATATGTTCCTCTCGGGAACCTTTCCTTTCTCAAATGTGCGAGGATCAAATCTCCAACTTCAAATTGAA
>ML784570.1:69873-87728 GCA_009831015.1 Picea engelmannii | reverse complement strand
AGATTCTTCCATAAGATCCTCCAAAATTTTCCTACGAACTTAGTGTCTCGATCCGAAACTATGCTCCTTGGTAAGCTGTGAAGTTGAATGACTTCTTTGAAAAATAGATTCGCAATGTGAGTTGCGTCATTGGTTTTCTGACATGGTATAAAATGTGCCATCTTGGAAAATCTATCCACCACCACAAAGATTGAGTCAAATCCTCTTTGTGTTCTTGGCAAACCCAATATGAAGTCCATGCTGACTGCATCCCATGGCTTCTCAGGTATGGGCAATGGTTGATAAAATCCTGCATTCTGCCTCTTGCCTTTTGAATGTTGACAAATTCTACATCTGCCCACAAATCTTTTGACGTCTGCTCGCATTCCTATCCAAAAGTATGACTCATTCAACTTTGCGAACATCTTGTCATGATCGAAATGCCCGACCAATCCTCCACTATGTTTCTCCTTCAGCAAATTCTCTCTCATGGAGCATTTTGGAATACAAAGTTGATTACCCTTAAACAATAATCCTTCCTGGATCATGTATTCTGTCCATTGGCTTCTATCCTTAAGAATTGGATTCCTAGCTGCTTCCTACGCCTCTTTAAAATCTAGATCATCTCTGTACATGTCCCTAAGATCATCAAAACCTAATTTTTTGACTTTGAACTCCTGCAATAGCAAACACTTCCTGCTCAAAGCATCAACAACTTTGTTAGCAGTACCATAAATATGTTTAATTACAAAAGTGAAATTTTGCATATATTCAACCCACTTAACATGTCTTTGATTCAACTTCTCCTGTTGATTCACAAATTGTAATGCATGATTATCACTGTATAAGACAAACTCTTTAGGAATTAAGTAATGTCTCCATTTCTTCAATGCCTGTATAATAGCATAAAAATCCTTGTCATAAGTGGAGTATTTGAATTTCTCTTCGTTCATCTTCTCACTGAAGTATGCTATCGGCCTATCTTCTTGACTCAAGACTTCCCCTATTGCAAATCCACTTGCATCACATTTCACTTGAAATGTCTTTTGGAAATCAGGTAACACCAGGGTTGGTTGTTCCGTGATCTTCCTTTTCAACAAATTAAAACTTTTCTCAGCCTCTTCTATCCAGTGAAAATATTTGTGTCTCTTCTTCACTGTGTCCATCATCTGTGCACTAATTCCACTGAAATTCCTGATGAACTTTTGGTAGAAACTAGCCAACCCATGAAAACTTCTCACCTCAAAGATATTCTTTGGTGACGACCAATTCTTGATTACCTCCACCTTATCTGGATCCATCCTCAACTTATTTGCATAAATAACAAACCCCAAATAAATGAGCTCTGTCTTCATGAATGAGGACTTCTTCATGTTTATCAACATCTTCTCCTTCTGTAACCTATGCATCACTATAGCCAAATGTTTTAGATGCTCTGCCTTTGTTTTGCTGAAAATTAGTATATCATCAAGATATACGATAACAAATTTTCCAGTGAAATCCTTCAGGAATTTATTCATCAATCTCATGAAAGTACTTTGCGCGTTTGTTAAGCCAAATGGCATAACACTCCATTCATACAACCCTTCATTGGTTTTGAATGCTGTCTTCCATTCGTCACCTTCCCTCGTGCGAATCTGGTGATAACCGCTTTTCAAATCAATCTTCAAAAAATATTTTGCTCCACTCAAGCAATCCATCAGATCATCCATCCTTGGCAATGGAAATCTATACCTGATGGTTATCTTGTTAATCACCCTTGAGTCAATACACATCCTCCAACCTCCGTCTTTCTTCGAACTGAGTACTGTCGGAACAACACATGGACTCAAGCTTTCTCTGACCAAACCTTTGTCCAACAAATCCTAGACTTGTCTTTTGACCTCTTCATTCTCCTGCGGCGTTAATCTGTATGCTTCTTTGTTTGGAAAACTAGCTCCTGGTATGAGATCAATGTGATGACTCACACTTCTGATCGGTGGCAACGAACGAGGTAGTTCATCCACTACTATGTCAGCAAAATCTTCTAGCAGTTCCTGAACCTCTTCTGGTAAATCATCTACCCTTGTGATGGTTAAAACAATCTTTGGCTTCTTGACCACAATGAATTGCAGTTCCTCTTTCTTCTTAACATTTATAAGAAGTTCCTTCCCACTCATGAGAAGTACAATGTTGCTTACTTCAAGCTTCACCTCTTTATCTTTGATCGACAACAACATGTGAGTTCTCCCATTCTTCTCTAGGGTGTATGTGTTCATTCTCCCATCATGAATCACATTTCTGTCATATTTCCATGGTCTACCCAACAATAAATGAAAAACATCCATGGGAATGACATCAAAAAGTATCTTATCATTATATCCTGCTATCTTAAATTCAACTAAACACTGTTTAGTGACAGTTACCTGATGTCCTTTTTGTAGCCAAGAAACTCTGTATGGACTTGGATGTTCAACTGTTTCCAGCTCTAGCTTCTCTACCATCTCTGTCGAAACAAGATTATCCGTGCTACCACTGTCCACAATGACTTTGCATACCCTGTCCTTGGTCTTGCAAGCGGTCCGAAAAAGTCTGTTTCTTTGGATTGAACTCTCCACCTCCTTCTCTGGTGTCAAAAGAGATTTTCGCATCATCAACGATTTTCCGCCTTCAACATCCTCTGCTTCAACATTCTGCCTTTGAGCTTCGGCAATGTGAGCCTCCCCACCTTCCTTCTTTTTGTTTGGACATTCATAAGACTTGTGTCCAACCTTTCTGCATGTGAAGCATGTTATTACTCCACCTCTTCCTCTTCCTCTACTTCTGGTATGAGGAAAAATATTATTATCAACGTAATCTCCTCTCTGATCAGCATACTACCCTCTCTGTCCAGTGTATTGTCCTCGCTGTGAGCTTCCACCTCTCTCAATATGAGGTTGAGGTTTCTTCCATTCTTCTTTAGGCTTCTGATTTCTATCTTGGACAATTGACTTTCCCCTGGGCTGACTTCTTCCTCGGCCTCTTTGACCCTGCTTTCGGCTCAACTTCTCTTCCGTATTTAGAGCCATTTGATAAGCATCTTCCACCGTTCAGATGGTCAACATACTCATCTCATCCCGAATTTTGTATCTCAGGCCATTCATATACCTGGCAACTTTTTCATCATTACTTTCATGATGACTTGCTCTGATGTTTAGCCTATAGAACTCTTCAATGTACTCCTTCACTGTCATCAGTTTCTGTCTCAAATTCTACATTCTTCTAAACAGAGTAATTTGATAATCTCTGGGGATGAATTTCACTTTCATCTTTGCGATCATCCTATCCCAACTCTTGATCTTCTGCTTACCTTGGCAGCGCCTGTCAGCTTGTAGTTCATCCCACCACAATGCTGCATGTCCCTTTAATTTTGTGATAGCATGTTTGAACTTCTTGTCTTCTTCGACATCTTCATAGTCAAAATATGTGTCCAGGGCTCTAATCCAATCTAGAAGCTCCTCTACATATAGATTTCCCTCATAAACTGGAATTTCCATCTTGGCTCTTGGACTCATTCTTGCAACAACTCTAATCAAGTGTTCATTTGCTGCATCTTCTGCTGTGAATTCTTCTTCTCCATGTCCAGCTTCATCTTCGCTTTCGGACTCACTGATATCTCCAATATCATCTCTGCACCTTTATTTTATTTCCATGTCCACGAGTCTGGTGTGTATGTCATGTAGATCTCTTTCCACCTCTGGATTCTGCATCTGCCTGCCCCTTCCTTTGGACATCTCCCTTTCCTCTTCCGGATTGGGTGTTTGTCTGTCCTTTCTCCTCAGCGGCATGGCTGCAATTCCTTCTCGCTTTTCCTGCCTGAAATATACAAATAAGAATCAAGCTCTGATACCAAGATGATGCAACCATCCCAACCCACGGGTCGGAAGTCCTCGTACACAGGATCGTTCTTCTTCCACTGGCCCGAAGAGCTCTCGGCGATTGGCTCTTCTATTTCCCTTTCGGGAAAATCTGCACCCACAACAAAACCTCATGGAATTCCCCCTTCACGTTTCATGAAATCGGACTTCGCGATTTCACGAATCCTGTAGTCAAGTGTCTTATCCCTCAGACCCCCGAAACTTGAATTACTGAATTTCGATGTTCGATCACCCAAAAGAAATCAACGATTGTGATTCCCCGCTTGATCCAACGGTCAACGCGATTTTCGCGTATCGGGAGTTCAAGACTCTCAATACCAAAATCTCTTGTCAGCGCAAACCCCGAATTCCCAAATCCCGATATCAATTTCAGCTATTCGACTTTCATGAGTTTGCGAGTTGCGATGTCATGCAACTCTGCTCCACAACCTCTGAAATCTCGACTCTCTATTTCCCGAAAATCCTGAAATGTCAAACTCTGACACGATTCCCGGCACTGGCCCACAACTAGACTTTCCACATTTTTGGGACTTCGCGAGTCTTGATACAAGGATTTTGGTCCCCCAACTCCCGAAACCCCGAAATGAAAATCCACGACCAAATCCAACGACTCCTGTTGGCTTGGATCTACGGCTCTGTCTCTCCTGAGCTTGAACCCTTTGAAAACACTTGCCGTAACTCCCCTGCTACTTTGCGAGATCTGATGGTTCACGGGACTTCGCGACTTCTCCATGGAGAATTTCAACCATCCGTTTCCCTTCCTTCTCAAGGACTTCTGCAACTTTTCACCAAAGTGTTTTTCCATGAAACTTACTCGCCTGCAACACAAACTTGCGACGCCTTCTCAATGTTCCAAGGCACCGACTTCCTGTGCTCCTCTTCGACAATTTCGAAGGCTTTATCCTTCCTGAGCTTTTTTCCAATTCCAAGTCTTAAAGAAGATTCCTGCACGCACTCCTTGCAGCAAATTCTTCAATTACTTCAAGGAATTGAAGTCCTTCGACTCTGCGCACTCCCTACAACAATAGTCCTTCAACAATTTCTCATGTTCGCAAACTCTGAGACTTTACTCGGCCTACACACTCCTTGCACAACTCCTGTGCCTAGTTGCACTTCTGAGGGAATGAGAACAAAATCTATCTTATCTGAGCTTTCAGAGACAAACCTCTGAACCCTTTGTCAACGTAGTCCTTGCGGACAATTCAACTGCACTCCTTGGAGGAACTCTTGCTCAGATAGATAAACAATTGAAACTCATTTCCTTTACTCTCTCTCTCTCTCTCTCTCTCTCAGATTTTAGACATTTAACGAGAAATCATACACACATAGCATAAACAACAAATGCATGACAGAAAGAGTAAATCATTCATGAGAATAACATTCAATAATGCATACACAGAGAATATTTGAACACCATGAGTCTGAATCAAAGCCCTTTTTGTATTAATCCAGAACTTATGTACATGGAATTTGTCTACACAACTCTCTGTTTCTTCTCTTCTATGCTCTATGCTCTCAATTGACATAATCCTCCCGTTACAATACACAATGAGGGTGTCTATATCTCGTTTCCCTCTTTCATTCTAAACTGTCTAATCTACGCATTAAATTCTATCTACTTGCATTAACTATTATAAATGCCTTCTACCTACTAAGGACGAGAGAGGATCTCTCAAGGTCCGTTTATATTATACAAGTGTTCCCTCTGTTTAATGATCTCATTGTCATTACATAACATTTTCAAAATTTGCGCTGGGTGCTTTTCCAGCTGTCTTTTATCTCTGCGCTGGCTCACTTGAGATGCTCCTGCATCAAGTGGTAAGACAATAGGTTGTTTACCTCTTCTTGATCTTGCTTGGTATTTTCAAAGAAGTATTTCACAACGTATAATGACAGTGGTGGCCAAATTCCCTTTTTGACTCACTATAAAATCCCCCCCACCCAGTGTATTATAGTATGATATGCAATCTCTTGGATCACAAGATTATCAGGCACAAATCGAGGGAGGATATGAGGGGGATTCATCACACCATATACTATTATGTAGGTGTCATGTTCCATGAGGTACCATTCTCCAATCCTTCTTATGAACACCATTTCTTTGTTAGTCATGTAGGGGGTTGTGGTGTAGAATATGAACTCATACAAGGGAGCCAAAAAATGTTCACATATATTTTGTTACTTTGTCCAATACTTGGGCTCCTAGAGCACTTTGCAATATACATGGATGGACGGGTATGAGGACTGCCATTTCCAACCCATCCTCGGTTATCGATGGGCCACACACATAATGTCCAAGAGGCATGAGGACATGTGAAAGCTCGTGAATGTTCCTGGATGAGATCCTTTGACTGCAGAGATGGCCATTGTTATATTTTTTGATAAGATATCATCCCAATTGAATGATACTCCCTCGTCTGTACAGTAATATATCAAAGGCATATTATATGACAGAGAAAATGTGGATGCATATGGTTCTCCATATAGATGACATAACATAGCTACCAGATATTGATAAGGCCTTCTCAGAGAGATTGTGGGGTACCTTCCCTTGGGCATGTACTTGAACTATTTGTCAGCCTTATAGAATTTGGGAAACAAATCCTTGGGAGTGTATTCAAATTCAATGAGGAGTTTGTTGTCTAGCTTCTTAGTCCCTCTCCCAATGTGATAGCATTTCACCAGATACTCTGGCCTGAATGAGGCTATGGGATATTTTCTGGTGTTACAGACACATCTGTCATTCATATTTATGTTTTTCAGGATCCAAGTGATGGCATCTGCATAGGGGAATACAACCAGGTGGGGTGCTACTCTGAATATGCCAAATTTTCTGATGTTTTTGAATATTTTAATCTCATCCTGATCTTCAAAATCAGTGGATAAATTGGACTTCTTGAACATATGATACACCTATCCCCACTTTAGTGTTTCTCCATCCTTTTCTAGGAGTCCATATGTGTCATTGTATGTGGCTCCGATCACCGATTCGCCTTCAGTATGCTGGACAATACCAGATGCCTCAGTCCCAAGTGTCTTACTCATCATCCTCTTCTATTGGGACATATTTGGACCTGCAAGAAAAAGGTGGCTTAATGAAGAGATTCAAGATATAAATAATACAAAGTTGAATGCAACTTGAGAATTTTGAAATACTAGAAGATTCACTTGAATTGTCACTGGGTAGAGGGTCATCATCTGATGATGATAAGATGATGGAAGGCATGTTGAACAACCTGGTGAAGGTTTGAGGAGGGAAGAGTGAAAATTATGCTCGCAAGGTGAAATCAAAATTCTTGAAGTTAACTTCTCCGATGGAAATTGGAGGAGTTGATAGCAAGTGTTCCGATGTGCATCGGACAAGTTAGTGCCAAAGCCTCTGATGTGGCTTGAGAAAGTTTGTTCCAAAGCTTCTGAAAATATTAGGGAGAGCTGGTTGAAAGAGATATGATGGACTATCAACATAGTTAGTACCAACTCCTTCAATGGGAATAAGAGGAGTTAGTGCTAATTGCTTCGATAACATACTGGAGAAGTTAAGTTTAAAGTCTTTGAACTGTGGGGTTTATCGACGAAGTAGTCAAGAAATCCTCCGATCATATCAGAGGAGTTAATACGAACTGCTCCAATATGATTGGAGGAGTTAGCACAAAGTTTAGTTATGCTATGGCGTCGATGAAAGTGCCAAATAAAACTTGTAAGATCTTTTCAAAACTTGGTTTGTTGGGGTTGTCTAAGGGAAAGGCTTGGATCATCTTGGCTTATTGTCATGCCAAATTTGGGGAAAGAATTTAGGGTTTGTGTTGAATGGAGGTAGTGTTAGTGATAACATGTCCCAGTTTAAGGAGATACACGTGTGAGGGGTTAGGTTTGGGGAGGGATTCCACTTGAGCCGATAGCCTTGACGAAGGGAGATGTATATCCACAGAGTTAATGTTTTCAACTGCAATGACCTTGAGGGTGGTTAGAGATTCCAAAAATCTAAAAGGAATGAAACAAACCCTAACACTAATATAAAAAAATTAACTCCATATTACAGAAGAAATTTGGATGCTTACCTGACTTCCTTATCCATGTGGGCGGTTGAGAATGGTCGAATATGCTATATATATATATATATATAAAATTGACAAATTAGCATTAAATGTGGGTGGTTGGCATTTATTATCGGAGGACTTGGGAGGAACTCCCCCGATATCCATCGGAGACGTTGAGGTTAAGTCCTCCAATGTACATTGAAGGAATTCATGGAAAGTCTTCCAATGTACATCAGAGTACTTGACACAAAGTGTTTCGGGTTCATCAACGAATATGGAGGAAAATCCTCCGATGAGAATCATAGGTGTTTAAGGTAACTGCTCCGATGTTCATCGAAGGAGATTTGGTGATGGGCTTGAAGTCGATGGACTTGGGAGGAACTCCTCCAATGTACATCGAAGGATTTTATGTGAACTCTTCCAATTTACATCGAAGGATTTGAAGGGAACTCCTCCGATGTAAATCATAGGAGTTAAAAGTAACTTTTTACGAAAATATCGAACTTTCTTGAAAACTGATTTTTTCGAGTATTCTTCTTTGCAACTGTTGACTTAAGGTAAGTGGGATTTGAAAGAAGAGCTTGAAGGATAATGAAGTTTATGGGGGATATTTCACAATCAACAAAGAAAGAGGGGCTCCATTTCTTGAAAGGAAATTGCAATAGGATTGTCAAGAAATGGGGCGTTGTAGTGCCTCACACAACAAATGGTGACACATTGGGCGAAGCCTTGAATCTATGTAATATGATCTCCACACATATCTTTGGGAAGGGTGCATTATCATGTATGTCAAAAGAGAAGAAAAAATATGTCCCATAGCTCAGATTCTGATGAAAAAGAATTTATACGATACAAAGAAGGGGTCAAGACCTTACCTTAGACTAGATTTCCTTTCAATGATTTCTTATTCATATGATAAATGAAAAAAGGAGAAGGTGTAGGGATTATGACAGAAACAAAACATCATGAATGTTGAGAATTCAAGTTATGGTGCATTTCTCTAGTGTTTCTCCGCTGCTAGTGGGCGTCCATAGCCCTGACAATGTCACAAGCCTTGCTTTGCTGCCAACAAGCGCCCATAGCCCTGATGAAGATACTTTCATGTCCCATGTGATATGGAATTCCTTTCCCCAAGCATTTACCTTTTATAATATTTGATTCTCTTTTGTTTAGAGAGAGGTGGATGGGGGGATTCCATTTATCCTTTAAAGGCACCAGGGATGAAACCTGTGATTGTGAGATTTTCTAACTTGATTATAGATGAGTGAACTCCCTAAGTAACAATTTATGGAATATTGCATACATCTTTCCCAAATCATTTTCTTTCGGTTCACACAACATAACAATCTGTTCTTAAGTAGAGGTCCGAGGTTATCTGTTTCATTGTATTATTCTTGTATGTTGATGAGTTATGTTCAACTACTAGATCTTACTTGAGATAGTGCATAACAATTCTTACATGATTAGGATGGTATGTGGACGAAACTAGATCACATAATGATCAGGATATTGACACTAGATGTGCTAAGATTTAAGTGTATGACTAGGACTAAGCTATTGGAAACTCAAAAAACCAAGAAGGCAATTTTCAAGAGGAAATAAGAACCTGAAAATTAAACAAGCTAGACAATCTGGAAAACAAACAATAATAAAAAATAAGTGAGGAACAAAAAAGAAAAAAACCAGAAATTTATTTATGTACAAGGTAGCAGCAGCCTCGAAGGCTAGCTGATGTAGCATTTGAGAATATGGCCATTAACGAGGCGGGGTTCAACTTCCCTCTGAAGATTTTGTAATTGAAAGGTACCTTGGACAATCTTTTCTTTGATAATGTAAGGTAAAAGCCATAGTTATTGGAATTTTGAATATTTCCCTTTATCTTCATATGGCTTGTCCCATTTGAGGACTAAATCCCCAACTTATAATTCTTTCTCACCAACATATTTATTATCAAACCAACATTTTATTGTCTATTGGTGGGTTTCAAACTTTCTTACTTTCTTCCAATCTTAGCAAGGTATCGATACATTGTTAAATGATGAGGCACTCTCTTCCTCAAGACTGTTGGGTGAGTTGTAGTGAAGGAAGGTAGATATTCGAAGGTAATACATGTTCTTTCCCATAAACAAGGAAATATGGATAATTCCCTATGTCGGCCTAAGGAGTGACACAATCATCCCAGAGGGAATTCAATAAGGCATTGTGCCGATTTCTCTAGTGCTCGACCACAATTTGTTTTAGGATGTAGATTATGTTTTTGTTTGTGGATTCTGCCAAGCCATTACCCCGAGGATAATAGTTGGTCGAGTACTTCAAAATAATTCCTTTCTCTAATGAAAACTCAAATAATTTTGAATATAAAAAATAGGGTGTGTTATCAAACACTAGAGAGTTAGGAATTCCAAACCTTGTGATGATGTATTGTTAAGGAAATTAATCACTACCTATTCACTTACTTTGACCAGTGGTATTGCTTCAATCCAACATCTAAAATAATCAGTAGCGGTTAGAATGTACATGTGTTTCTTGGAGGAATGGGGGTTAATCTCACCAATGATGTACAATCCCCACTGTTCAAAGGGTTCTTCAATAACAACAAGTTGGAGTGGGATAACAACTTTACGTTCTTTCCTTGCAGTTTTCTGGCATGCTTCGTAGATTCTTGAGTATGCATGGGCTTCCTTAAAGAGTGTGATCAAAAGGTTTGAATGTCTAAGAATCCTTATGAGTGATTAGGGGACCCACTTTTTGAATAAAAAAATTGTTGCTTTGACAAAATAATTCTATATTTATCACAAGAAGAGCACGCCTTATCATCCTCAGGAAAACATAACAGTGGAAGCATTTAACAAGATCCTAGAGCATGCACCGACGAAGATATGTAATGTAAATCGATATGACTTGGAATTGAGGATTCCTGCAATACTATGGGCATATTGGACTATGTGTAAAAATTTGACAGGACAAACACCATTCCGATTAGTATATGGCCAAGAAACAATTATTCCCATGGAGTTCATCGTGACGAGTTTGTACATTTCTGCACTGACAGAGATCACTAATTCTGGCGCAATAGAGAGAAAATTTTCAGAGTTAGTGGAAGTAGAGGAAGACCGCTTCATTGCAGGATTTCATCAACAAGTTCAAAAAGCACACAAAAAGGCATGGCATGACAGACATATTAAACATAATAAGTTTTAGATAGGAGACTCAGTTTTTCTCTATGACATCAATTTTTTGCAACACCCTGGAAAATTCCAAATGCACAGGTTGGGTATGTATGTCATAATGTCTGTGACAGAAGAAAGTGTTGTTCAATTGGAGAAATTGAATGGGGAAATCAGGGAAGGGCTAGTCAATGGTAGTCATATGAAACTGTATAGGGAAAACTGTGCTTCCACACACTAGTCTGACTACGCAATATGTGTACCATAGTATCTGTATTATACTATATTGTAGAAAAGAAAAAGAAAAAAATCAATAAAAGAGCTTGAGGCAAGCCACAATAAATAGTTGAAAAGACAAGAGACTTGAAGTTCTGAATTGGGCATTAGTCAAAGGGTCAAATTAGTAGAAAAAGAGATGAACACGGAAATTTTGTGGAAAGGAAGGAGAATTGAACTACACACAAAAAGGAGAATTGAAGAACCACGATAAAGACATGTGCAAAAGATAGGAAAAGCATTAAAGAGAAAAAATAATGGTGAGAAGATGGGAAAGCATAGTCATAAATGAAAAGCAACAACACGATTTTGAGAGGATGGAAAATCTAGACCACGATCCATCGAAAAATATGAAATTAATGCAATATCTAGACGATAATTGAATGTGAATAAAATTGGATGGGACTGTGAATTTGGGTGTGAAGAGGAATGAAACAACTGGAAACAACCTATAAAAGCTTATAAGGGGCGACGAGAAAGATTTATTGTTGCATAGACATTAAAAGAAAAAAAATAGCCAGAGAAGAGACGAGCGAGTTGCAGACAGAGCCAAGTTACATAAAGTCATGTCACCACCAAAGGCAGGAGCATCCACATCATAGAAAAAGAAACCGTGCAGTAAGAATACATCAATACGAGTGCAGGAAGAAACCCTGAGAACAGAGCCATCAAATCCAATCAACTTTCCCAGGGCTTATGTGCATTCCAGAGAGCCAACAACAAAGCAAGTTATACTTCCCAAGGAGCCTAAGTACAACCTTGTTACATCGATGCTTCCACTTAGGTTAATGTCAAGGGAGATATGTTGGGTGCAGTAGGAAGCCTAATATTTTCAGACCATGACCTTGCAGATCTAAATAAGTTTCCAGAGTTAGCACCACAAAATTATTTGCACACATCATTAATTATCCCAAACTCACTCGTACTCACTGTTGAGCCACAAGAGTGGGAAACATGATTGCAATGAACATGCATACTGAACCTATTGGAGATCCCATATTTTGGAAGAAGTGCAGATATCAACATCTATGTCAAATTATTGTTGAGTTGTGTCCACGAAGGGTTCCTATGGTTGGATAGGCTAGTGTCGACTGACACCCAACTCATGTACAGATTACAAGATTGTTTTTAGTAGGGGAATATCCACTACCTCTATTAAAAAATAAGACTCATGAGAAAACATTAGTAGAAAGGATGAAGGAAAAATATGGCATGCACAGAGGAGTGTGTGGGTTGGACATAGCGAGAATTAATGACGATTCAGTCAGGTTTGCAACGTTGGTGCTGGCTTGCAAGTTACTAAGGAATTGTCATAGAGATAAGGTGCCAGTAGGAGTAATAAAAACAACAAAGAAGTACACAACATGAGTGCAGATGAAATGGGAGACATTTTTAGTGAACCAATTCTTAACCAACTACAGGGAAGCACAAGAGACAGGAACAAAGTTCCATTATGCTTGGTTATTGATTTTAATTGCATTAGTTACTTAGAGGGAGTCAGAAGAAACCCAGTTCCTGGAAGGTATGCAACAACTGTTCCTAGCAGAAATATATGTTTCTTTGTGGCATACCGCACATAAGAACAAACAATTGGACAACAATTTCATGTTCTACATCTATCAAGAGACAATCCAACAATGCATTGAGAAAACACTGCGCATTCTACCTCCCATAGTTGAAGTATACAAAGAAATCATGTGATTCAAAGAAGGGATGCACCATATGTACATTCAAGCGAAGATGGATCCAGATCAACAATGGTTGTAGACCGCTATAGATTGATAGAACATGATGTCAACCAAATTGTCAATGATTGGGAAGAATAATGGAAAACCCCAGTGACAGAAACAACGTAGAAGGAGACATAACAACCATAGAAGCATCAAGAAGAATAACATGAACATTAAGAGCAAGGGAATGGTGTAGGAGACACTTAGGAAATGAAACCACACACTGGAGAGAAGAGAAAAGAGCACCCTAAGGAGCAATCAATGCATAAACATAAGAAGAGGAAATCCTCAAAGGGAGTAGCTATCCAAGCCTTGAATGAGGATGACTTGGAGAAGATTGGGGATCAAGTCAAATAAGTAACTGAAGAATCATTTTTGTGAGATGCACAGAAACATGAGGAAATGCACACGAATGTGCAAGTTTAGATAACTACACTATGCCAAATTTTGGAATCAACCAAGATAGTGCTAGTCCGAACGATAGAGGAAGAAGATACATAGAGCACAACAAAGACAATAGAGTCATGAATGAAAAAATCAAAACCACCATCAACATTAGCAGAGTGCCAGATCATGAATATCTCTGCAGGGGCCATAGATTTCCCCACGATAGAAATGCAAGAGTGCACACAAGCATTAAGTCATATTGACTTAGTGTTGTCACAATTATCAGTGAATGTGTTACACAATTTGTAGACAAGTGTTACACAATATATCCAGTTGCACATAGAGTCAAATTCAATGGAGTTGGCCAAAGTAAATGCAGACAACGATGCACTACATGCATCATATATTAAACTCATGCTAGAACGAGACGAGGGTGTGCAAAAGACAACAAGGTTGCAACAAACAATACACAAGGTATACAACAACTTCCTAGAGGTACCCATGGAAGTAGATACTCCCTTGGAAGAGCAAGTGACAAAGATAAGTGAAGTCATTCATGGATTTCATGCAAAGATAGTGGATTTGGAAGCTCACACAACACCATGTACCCCACTAGAGGAAAGGGAACAATGGGAGAAGACAACCATGGTGATCGTGGAGAGCATTAGGAGATTGGATGAGGAATGTGCAAAGTTGTATGAAGAGAGTACAAAAGTGTGGATTCAATTGTTGGAAAATGCAGAGCTACAAGGATTAGAGCATAGGTTACAAACTGCACAAGAGAAGGCACACAAATTCAAAGAAACAATGAGCACTTTGACACCAACATAATGAATGACTGCAACAATTGAGAATATGAAACTATAACTCAAGATAAACCAAATAAGAGCTGAAAAGCATACTCTCGTGCAGAAGCTTGAGCTGCTATAGGAGGAGGCCTTTTGGGTGACAAAATAACTTGCATATGCATAAGGCATAGTGAAGCAAGCGGTGCAAGACAATGCAGAGAAACCAAAGACCCCCATTACCACACATACAATAGAGGGGATTTTGATGCAAGAAGCACAAACAAAGGAGAAGGTCACAACCACACAGGAAAATTTTGAGAAGTTCATTGTGATGTGGAAGGGAGCACAGTAGAAGGCTTGAGTGGCTTGGGATGAGACACATGTGAGTGTTGGGGGCCTGTTGGGACATGATTTTGGGACCGGTTTTGGGAACTACGTAACACACGCAAAAGAAGGAAAGAGAGTTAGCGCACTTTTAGGGATCAAAACGCGCAAAGGAAGGAAGACCGTCAAACATTTTGGATCCATGGGTACATTCTAAGCCCTATTGCGATTGTATAAATATGTAAGGGTTTTGGGATAGAGTGGAATTCAAAGTCAAAGAGTAAGAAGTAGTGAATGTATGAAAGTATGCAATTAATGCAAGTATGCAAGAGTGAGAGTGATAGAGAGAGATAGAGGGATAGGAGAAAGAAAAGGGCATGATGTATGAGTGCAATGCACATATTTTGTAATGGATGATTCTTAATAATATAATAAGAATCTGACTGTTGTGGACATAACCCATCTTGGGAGAACCACGTTAAATATGGTGTCCATGTGTCATGATGAGTTTGTTGTTCTGTTTATTGCGTGCATATGATATATGTCTATTATGATTACATGTTATTATGTTTCTATGCACATGATATAAGGTACAATGAACTAATGCTAAGTATAATGATTATGAAGACTTCCTCCCATCCTTTCATCACTGCGAAAACCTGGTTCCTACAGTCCCCATAGATACCTCAGGTGAGATTTCATATGCTTGCGGGTGATGACGAAAGGGCCGGTATATGAGGGTTTTGTTAGTGAATTCATGTTGAACCCTGGGTCTTCCCACTACACACCAACATCACCCTAAAAAATCCACTCACTTATCTCCAAAGGAGTCCTTAATTGACCCCACATGCCCAAAAATATAGTAGGCACTAGTCACTCTCCCAATAATCGATAATTAATTTCTGAATTATACTCTCCTTTTACTATTTTAGGATTATATTAGGATTTTGTAACAACAAATGATTTTCATCCATAAATAACCTAGACGTTTTGAATTTTTATGCATGTTTTTGACCTAACAAACATTGTAAAACCCTAAAATACTTTGTTGATTTATCATTACAACCACCTAGGGTTGGATGTCTAGGGATTTTAGGGCTGTTATAAGCCTTTTAAATTTATGATTTTGTTGATGAATGAAACCTTAATTTAGTCCATCTTTTAGCCATTTTGTTTCATTAGTTGTTAAATGGATAATTTATTTGCTTCTATAATAACTTGTTTTCATGTTGTAATTTAATATCTTTTTCCAAGTTCTACAACAACCTTTAACTTTTTCTTATTTTTTAGCATTTGAGGATTCTTTTGGAAATTGATTTTACTCACCACCTTATCCGTACTTTTTCTATCTTATTTCATTGGTGGTAGATTGAATAGTTAACTGGGAGGCCCTAGACTTGATACTGTCTAGGGATTCTTGGAGAGTACTAGGGAAGCCTCCCTTGTATTGGATTTACTCCTTCACTAAAGAGAGGGAAGTTGTTTCCTAGGTTAAAGTGGTGACATATTTTGATGTTCCACTAGTCTTATGCCTTTTGAGGGCTTTGCACTAAGGTGTTAGATTGTGTGCTAACAAGACTAAGTCTCTTCCATTGATAATATCCACATGAATATAGCTTGCCATGAAAGATGCTATATTTGGGGATAGGTTTATTCCCACATTCCAATTTGATTCTCAAATCATATCTATATTTGAATGTTATAAGTCCACATGAATGAAAAAACCTCTAAGGCAATTAATTCATGAGCCTATTGATAAGCTGGATCTTGGGGGTACCTTGATGGTGCCAGCCAAGGTACCCCACCTTCTTGTGGTGTTGGATGTATATTTTTCCTAATTGATTCTCATGGTATTAGTTTCAAGATAGGCTTATAAGGGGGTATGAACAATTATGCAAAACTTTTAGCATTGAAACGATTAATACAACTAGTAGCAGATAGAGTTTTCACAAGCTTTATATTTTTGGGCATTCAACAATAGTTATAAATTGGATGGATGGGACCTATAGGGTGAGTAATTTAGATCTAAATGCATTTTTTGTAGAGGTGAAAATCATCTCAACAATGTTTAACTCAATTTATTTATTTCATGCTTATAGAGAACTCAACTTTGAGGCCAATATCCTTTCTATAGAGGCCATCTAGTTAACCGCTGACACTCGGTTGGTGAAGGAATCAAGGATATCATAGTTGTCAATGAAAACACTCTATCTATTTTTGGTTTCTAATGTTTGACATCAACTCAATTTTAAAGTTGTTCTTGTTGTTTAGTTTCAAATGCTCACAACTATTGTGATATGTCTTCTACATGCCTAATGATTTATGCCTTATTGGTTCACCAGTTTAGAAAATGTCGTTTAGAGGTGTTTTTGTAATTTGGTTGGATCTTTTAAGAATTGTAATATTTTTGATAAAATCCTATGAAGGTTTGGACTATTTTCAAGTATAGATGAGGTATTAAGGTCCATTTTTAAGACACATTAGAGGATTTTATGGTCCTTTTTGAACTATCCATACAAAGATTCTCTATGGATTCTAATTGAAATGCTATATGCACATGTATAATGCAATTTCCTTTCATATCGAATATAATATGTTTTTTTTCCCAAGAAAAAAAACACTTAAACTTAAAGGTTGTATCCTATTGGTCTAGATTGTGACATGCAAATTGTATAGGGAGAAAAGTGTGTATACTTTTCTAGTGGAAAGTTTAAGCAAAGATCAACTTATCCAAGGCTTGAATAAAATGAAAAAGAATTCTAGATAATTTTCTATGATTTTTTTTTCTTATATGTAATGTCTGTAGATGCCCACCTCAATCATTTGGAACTACCAACATGATTTATTTGTTTCAATTAACTTCAATGAGGCCAGATTTAACCTCTAATTGTAATACAATGTAAAGTTCATATGCAAGCACAAAATAGTAGCAAAGATAAACTTGCATGGACCCATGGATGAGTCTTGATGCATGAGCATCCCTTCACGCCAACAAATGCACCAGCAAGCCAACACATAGACGCGCAATGGAGAAAGGGAGAGGCATTGACCCTCCTGTTTTTTTTTTAATTCGAAATATGATCCCATGGACATTTGCGTTGTAAGGCTGTAAGAGCCAAGCCATGCCTTTGTACAGGTAGTGGATAGGGTTTCCTTAAATGGTTGCTTGTAGAAGGTCTAGGTCGTAGTTAGGTCTGGATCAAAATTTATGTAATGAAGCTGTAGGAGTATGGTGTCATAGCTGTGATAGTAATGACACTAAGGTAGTGAA
>ML784570.1:52906-69541 GCA_009831015.1 Picea engelmannii | reverse complement strand
TCCATTTTTTGTAAACATCTGTATAGACACACAGATATAATAGAAAAGCAGTTTTTCCTGCATATCGTTTGTTTATGTATTTGTGTCCATTATATGTTTTTATGCATTTTCATGGTTTGAATGCGTAACTGGTGAATTATTGTATGAGTTTCAATTGTTTCTCGTCTTTGATTTTCCGAGTGTAAGAAGTGCACACAGTCCGCAAAGAGTGTGTTGACAGAGGTGAATTAACCTCAGGGAAAGATAAAGAGAGATACCATTGAACCTTCATCAGTAGAAGTGCAAGGAGTGCGTTGGGAGAACTCTTTGTTGAGTTCAGAGAGAACCAAATTTATTGAACACTCTGTAAGGAGAAGCTCTGCAAGGTGTGCATCGAGCAAGGAGAAAATCCAAGAGGAGAGAAGAATTTATTTTCAAGAAATCCTTCAAATCTGAGTTTGACGAAATCCCAGAAACACAAGGAGTGCGTGGGAGATCGAGAATCCTCTAACGATCAAGCTCAAAAGAGATAACACAAAGAGAGCGTAAGAGATGGACTTATGCCAAGTCTTAAAACTCAGAAGAGATAGCGTTTTCAAACGCATAGGCAAGACCCAGAGGCCGGGATCACGGGAGAAAGTCCAAAGGCCGAAAACCTTTGAAGACTGATGAAATATTCCAAGTCAGGAGAAATCAAAATCTCAGGAGGAGGAGCAACAACATTCGTCAGATTGGTTGTAAGGAGAAGCTTGGTCCATTGGATTAGTGCCTAGAGAACAAGGATAGTGCAAGAGAAGAGAACATATATCATCCATTGGATCTGTGTGCAAAGGATCAACCATCGTTGGATCCGAGGAGAAGTGCACTAGCTTTAACGCTTTGTGTACACATAGGAGAGTGGACGTGCTAAAGAGACGAAGTCCCGAAACCATTTGGGACTGTCCATCATCTAGGAGGACGGGTAGCGAAAATCCATCAAGTTTGGGTGAAGATGCTCCGGGAGGAACGAGCGCACATAAGATTAAACCAGTCGAAGCCCGAAGAGCCGAGATTCGTCAATCTGCAGAGGGGACACTCGTCACTAGATCGTGAGCTCTGGGGAAATTTACATTGGAGTTTCAGTTTGAGAATTGAAACTGCCAAATCGCAAATGCCTGAAGAGAATCTGAGCCATTAGATATAGAAAGGGGACGCATGGCGAAAGATCGTGAATTCCGGGTGAAATCACTCTGGGAGAATGTGGAGGAGAAGGGTTTGAGATTGTCGAAGTCCGAAGTCCCGAAGCAGACGATAGCCATTGATCTGGGCTGGATAGGTGTTGCCAGATCGTGAACTTTGGAGGATCGTACTCTAGGGTTTTTTTGAAGTTGAGTTCGAAAAGTTCCGAAGCGCTGAAGGCCGAAGAATTCGGGGCCGTAGATCCCAAAGGGAGCACGTGGATTGTTGATCTACGAAGGGATGCATAGAGGAGGAAGGTTCATCTCGTTGGACAACTGTTGGATTGAGGAGGACATGTGTCAGAGGATCTGACACTCCAGAAGGATTCACTCTGGAGGTTTATGGTTGTTGAGATTTGAAATCACCGAAGGCCGAAGTCCCAGAAACGACGAAATTCATCGATATGAAGGTGTACATGCGGAGTCATATCTAGAATTCCGGAGAAAAATAGAGGAGGAAATATTCGAATACCCGAAGGAGGATCTCGACCGTTGATCGAGAGGAGGGCTGCAGAATCGTAGATCTGAGTTGAAAGGTCAAACATCCGAAGATGGAACAAGGTCGTTGATTCAGTAGGACAGGTGTCAGCAGATTGCTAATTCTGGAAGACTAGAGTATGGAGGAAAGCTAAGTTGAGATTTTAAACACCCAAATTCCGGAATCGCGAAGAGATCTGGTTCGTAGATTTGGAGAGGACAGATCTGAACCGTCAATCCAGAGGTACCGTCAAGATCGGGAGATCGACAGTCCCACAACATTTTGGGGATTGAAGGTGCGTGAGCTATAATAGGAATTCACGTGGTCATGTGAGGACGTCGTCCAAGGTCACATGTGAAGAAGGATCTTAGCAAAGGGAACTTGTGGAGGTTGAGAATCGAGATTCTCGAAGGCTGGACTCACGGAGGAGATCCTGACCGTAGATTTAAGTATCCAGATGGTAGAAGATCTTCCACTCTGGGAGATTTCCATATAGAGGAGAGAGAAGTTTGAAAATTGAAACTCTCGAAGCCCGAAAGGGGAAATCAACGACAACCATTGATCTAGAGGGGAGTTACGTGGCGATAGATCATGATGATCTGAGATCGTGCATAGGAGACATGGAAGGAGATTTGATAGCAAAAGTTGATCGTAAGAAGCACTAAAGGAGTGGATATCAACAGACATGAAGGATTGCGGAACTAGAACTTGCAAGGAGGATAATTATTCTAGAGCGGGCCGCAGTTGGAACCACAATATTCACAAAGGGATATGTGGCAGCACGAGAAGGATTTCAGGGCGAAAAGTGGGTTGGTTTGAAACCACTCTTGCCCGTGCCCATAATCATGTATTAGCATAGGGGCACAACCCAGGGACATATGATGGAATGGGATAGTGAAGAGGATCTAACGCCCACAAACTGAAAAGTGCCAGAGCGCACAGACAGAGGGTGCAGGTATCATAGGACCTGCGCCTAAAGGCGAAAAAAAGGGCCTGTGTAAAATTGATTTGGGTTCAATCAGGATCCTAAAGAGTCGATCCAACTCATGAATGAGAAGATCTAGTGACCAGGAGGTCGCAGAACCCCAGGAGGGTAGGGGGTCTGCATCAAGTCTACATATACAAATTCAATAGGTAATGGAAACTGACTTCCATGTACAACAATATTCCACAATTTCTACAACCAACAATTAAATACAAGAATGGTTTATACAAGAGTTCCATTTCATGTATGCAATCAATCATTCCAACACATAATTATTATATTAACAAGCTGGTTACATCGATATTACAATTTATACAAAGAAATACACAACAACATACATGTATATTATTTCCCAGAGAAATAATTACAATTCTCCCTTGGTTTTAGCATCTTTTGTGATACCCACAATGCCACAAAATTTAACACTTTGCAACATACATTAGTGTTTATAGTAGCCTTTAAGCCTACACATATTTAACTTCTAGACATTCCTCAAACACGACAAACCCATAAGCATTATTTCTTAGCATATATGTAAAGTCCACACTTTTGTTTATTGACTAAAACATAATTAAACATGATAGTACATTTTTTGTCGATTCAACCACCAACGTTAAGGGGTTGAATGAACTAGATAAACTTAAAGAACATATGAACTCCTTTGATGATGTGAAGTTTATGGAAATTTTCTAAACGAAAAAAGGTCACATTTATGTAAATATGTTGTTATGTCATTATGCATGCTGTTGTTATAGATTATCCATGGGCACACAATTGATGTTATGTGTGCTTGATTGATGATTGATGTTATGCATGCTTGATTGTGTAGTGAGGGAATTGATTCGTGATGGTTTCAACAATTTCTTAGGAGTTGAGTGTAAAAAATTCTACTAGGAATTGTGATGATATTGTATACATGTGTATTTTGAACTAAGATTGAGTCTTCGTGGGAGCACTAAGGTAGTAATACCAAACTCAAATTTGATAAGAAACATTTCTATTCACACTACGCATTGGTGATTACTTCTCAATACTTTTATGCTAGATGTTTTGGAAAGTTTGTGTCTCATGTTGGACACAAGAGACTTGCCTAAATTGTTTATTATATGGACATGAAGTGATGACAAAATAGCGAGTAGTGAAAGAGGTCCTTTGGGAGAGAAGGTTAGGTCAGCAAATGTAGCCCAATATGTGATCAAATCTACAACATGATCTGATATTTGAAAGGGTTTACTATAATACTTGAAACAATTTAGAGCTCAAATGAATGAAATAATATGAATGAAACATAATATATTAAAATAGAACAAGATATCAAAAGGAAATCAAATATGATTTTATCTAAGAAAATTCAAAGTGAGGATAAGGAGATAGGGTTAGGCGACTTTTGAGTTATAAATATAATAAAACTTAATATTATTCTATTACAAACTTTCTTATCTAAGGAAGGGATAAAAAGGAATAAGGGGACATACTTAGTTGGGATTTAGCATTATTGGTTGAATTTTCATTATTTAAGGAATGTGAGGGGGAATAAGAAATAATAATTTGTAATCTTTGTTGGCCCTGGTGTTGTTACCCATTGTTCAAGCTAACAGGCTTGAAGGGCTAAGGGTTTGAAGTGAAACCTTGGGTTGGCAAGGAGGCACTGGATAACTATTAAATTTTGGGCAAGATAAGAAGTGGAATTGTTGAGTGAGTTACACTTCAATCATCACTTACACATATTGTTTTAAGTTGTAATTAGCTTCATTTTTTCTCTGTTTAGATTCATATTTATTAATATTGTATGAAGAAATCTTTATGTGAGTCTCTGTTCCTAATTCATTATGATGGTGGATTGATTATTTTCCTAGAAATACGAAATTTGAAAACTAAATGATTTTTTTATTTTAAGATTAGCATATTCGTATTAAGGGTTTACATTATATATATGATTATCATGCAAGTAGGGTGCATGCATTGTAATATAACAATAATAATTAAATTACTTATTTGTTAGTAGATGCACTTGGGGAAATATCTCCATAGGAGTGTTTTTCCTTCTAGTTGTAGGTATCAACCTATGTAGGTGCCACCCCCCTTGATTTGAAATGGATCTAAACAAGAAAATGGTTGTCAGATTCAATACCTACAAATTTAATTTGATAATTAATGAAGGTTAGATAAACTATAAAAGACAACAAGTGTAAAAAAAAGGGACAAAGAGAGGAAAAAAATAATTAAATAAAATAGAAAAATGAAAAAAGGAGAGGAAGAGAGAGAGAGAGGAATGGGAACTGAAAGGTTAGTCTCTTGGCCTTCCCATTACCCCCTATCTCTCCTATATCTCCTTGTGACTTGACTCCCAAAGGTATTTTTTGGAAAAATAGGTGAGGATGCATACAAAGCCAAGAGTTGCATTGTAACCCAAGGTTGTTGAAATAAGATGGAGCAACCATTTAAATGCTAGTTTTCCCATTTCGGTTTCCAAGATAAAATATTTGTGTCAATTATGTGTGTGATTTTATCATTGTGTGATGGAATTTCATTTGCATTTCCATTCAATGAATTTTTATGGTAAATTATGTGTGGCATTGATGTTAAACTCTACATTGGATTTGGTATGTGAGTTATTGGAAGTAGTCCTCCATATTTAATTGTTTCACGTGTCTTCTTGATGGCGTGAGAATCCATTCCCAACTATATCTCTATTAAGTTCACTCAAAATTTCATTCTCCATTAGCACTTAATGGGATCCAACGACTAGATAATCTAGACCATCCATCCAATTGATTCAATAAGATCAATGACTATAGTGATATAGTTGTTGCATCTTTCAAACTAGATTGATATTTCTATGCCTTGTACTCAACAAGTAATTAATTTCTAGGCCATTGACATCTAAGACAAGCCTATATAGAATAATCAATGGACAAATTGAGACAATACACCTCTCCTACATGCCATACACACCTCCAAAAATCCATAGGAAATGGTTTCATGGAGTTTTGAGGTTGTACGTAGGCCATACGCATCAGTTGGGGGTGACTCTACTTTGAAATTCATGTTAACCTCTCCTTAGATTGTTTGTTGAACATTTGGCTCTGTGGAAAAAAAGATCCAATCGGAATTTGTGCATTGGCGGAGTTAAAGCATATCCACGAGGAGCTAAAATGATTTATGGGAATTATAAATTCCTTCATAATGTACCTTGTATCTTAGCATTCTACCTTCAATCCAAGTTAGCTACATTATGGAAATAGCCATAACATTTATTGGTGGACTAGAAGGTATATGAGGTGAAGTATTTGCAAGTATTCTGGAACATTGTGAAGGCGGTTATCCAATTGAATTTTAAATTCATCTTTTAATTCCTTTATTAATGAAAGTTGTATTGTTGAAGACACACACACACACATACCATTGTTGGATTGTATTTCACTCACAAGCACTGTAGGTGGATTTAAGATCGTTCTTACCATTGCATTGACTTATAATTAAAATAATTATGAAAGAAGACATACAAAGGATACATAGGGGCATTGCGTAGTTGGTTTTCATCTAGCTTGAATATTAAATATAGTCGCTTGTTCATGGGATTTGAATAAATAAGTTGTGTCTCAAATTGGTGCTAGAATCATTGAAATGTTCCTCACTTGGCAAAGTTGAAGCTTCATCATTGGCACTTCTTTTACTTGAGAAAATATATAAATACATCAAGAGGAGCAAAACCTGTGTTGGCAGTTTGAGATGGATCCAGAGTGCATGCTTATGGTAATTTCAACCAGATGTTCATTAAGCTGAGTTGTTTTGGTTGTCCAAACAATGCATGGAAAACTAGTAACATTGCTCATTTTACATGGGAACACGTCCAAAGATCGTGCACTCAATAATCACCATCTTAAGGAGCTAGAGAAGGATGAATGGAAGAATTATCCTTGTCCATATTTAACAATAGGGTTTTGATTACAATTTTCACTTGAACTGGCTTGTCATTATTATGTTGAGCTTGTCAATATTATATTGAGTTGGTTACATTAAGCATAGAGCTATGAACCATAGTTATTTTGAATATTCTATAGGCAACCCATGTGATTGGAAATCCGTTAGAAGGAGTCAAGAAATAAGCAATTGAATTTTGATTGAGCAACATTATATTTGTTCATTACCATATTGTAGAGCACACAGTGTTGCAGATATGTTTGTGCTCCTAATTGCAATCTAGAACAAATCCCTTGTAGCCATTTTTGAAGACAAATATCTCTATATAACATGATGAACACATAATAGAAGTAAATTTTGTAGAAGATTTGTGTTGTTGAAGCAAGTGGGCTATAAGTCCCTTATTTAAAAATCATATGGTATTAGAGCAATTGAATCCTTGACTATGACATAGTTGTTTGTACTTTGAAGAGAAAGTAGACTTAGCATGGGTAATGAAAATAAAGAAAGGTTAGAATACTTGCAAGCCATCGATTCTTACCTTCAGTAAGAGAAAATTCACTTGAAGGAGAAGGTTCAAATGTATGACTAGAGGATGGCAAGATGGAGAAGAACCTTAAGACCTTGAAAAGACTGTTGCCATTTCTAAAGAACTGATTTGATGAATGTAGAGACTCCCTCACCACGATTATGGTAGAATGGGACAAGAGTAGAGATCAACTTGTACAACTGGGAGAGAATGTCATTTGATTGGATAGATGATAGGATGATAGGCTCACTCATATGATTACTTAGCTACAATAAGAATTGGAAAATAAGGAAGGAGCATTAGAAAAACTATAGGAAGTTGTCCAAGAGCACCATGAAGAAAATTCACCTTCCATTGCCACTACCAAATCCAACACCATGAGCGCACCAAGCATGGTAAGTGCACCTTATTTAGACCCTTCTCAAGAACATGTTGGTGATTTTGAAAAAAATACAATATGAATTGGTTTGAAATTGTTAAAGAAGATGTGATATGATGGACAAGGGATAGGCAAGAAAACAATATGAATCCTAAGCCCCATTGTAGTTGAACCAACTTATGTACTACAATAAAAAGTGAACCAAGAACCTAAGTTAGAGCCATAGAAAGAACTAGAGTAAGTAGCTAGAGTGATGAGCCAGAGTTAGAGTTAGAGTTAAAGATGTAGACAAGAGACAGAGTTAGAGCCATGTTCTATAGAAGCAAACAAAAGGCACATTGATCTAGATCGGTCCTCTGAGATTTTGGAGACAAAAATTCCTCTCAATAGGGAGGTGTGATATGAAATGCATTTGAAAAAGTGAATGGTTGTAAGACTCAATAATTTCAAATGTAATCCGTTCATTAATGAAGATTATATAAACTATGAAGGACAATGCAAGTGTAAACAAATTAAATGAGGTAGAAAAATGAAAATAGGAGAGGAAGGGAGAGGGATAAATGGGAATTGGAAGGTCAATATCTTGACCTTCCCATTACCCCTCGACTCTCTTATATCTCCTTGTAATTTGACTCTCAAAGGGTATTTTTGATCAAAGAGGTGAGTATGCATAGGGAGCAAGGAGATGAATTGTAACCAAATATTATCGAAATAAGACTGAGCAACCATTCGAATGTTGGTTTTCCCATTTGGGTTTGTAGCGTATATTCTTTGTGTGATTTTATCATAGTGTGATGGAATTTAATTTACAATTGCATTCAATTGATTTTTATAGTAAAGTATGTGCAACATTGATGTTAACTATGTGTTGGATTCAATATGTGAGTTATTGTTATGGTAAAGTATATGTGTCATTAATGTTAGCTCTGGGTTGGATTTAGTATGTAATTTATCGTAAGCAATCCTTTGAATTTAATTGTTTCTTATGTTTTCTTGATGGTGTGAGAATCCATTCCCATCTATATCTTTGTTAAGTTCACTCAAAATTTCATTCTCATTAGAATTTAATGAGATCCAACAACTAGAGAATCCAAACCATCCATCGAATTGATTGAATGAGATCAATGGCTATAGTGATATAGTTGTTGCATCTTTCCAACTAAATTGCTATTTCAATTCCTCATATTTAGCAAGTAATCCATTTCTATTTCATTGGCATCTAAGAAAAGCCTATACATAGAAATTGATGGATGAATTGAGATCGTGTGCCTCTCCTATAAGCCGTATGCACCTCCATCAATTCATACACAATGGTTTCATGGATTTTTGAGGTTGTACGTAGGTCATATGCATGAATTGGGGGTGACTCTACTATGAAATTGATGGTAACCTCTCCTTATATTGTTCATTGAATGCTTTTCTATTTTGGAAAAGTGGATCCAATTGGCATTGGTGCATTAGTGGAGTTAAAGAAAATCCATGAGGAGGTGAAATGATTTATGGGAATTTATATAAATTCCTTAATAATGTTCCTTCTATATTAGCGTTCTATTGTCAACCCAAGCTATATTCATCATGGAAATACCCATAGAATTCATTGGTGGATTTGAAGGTATATTAGGTGAAGCATTTGAAACTAGTATGTAACTTTGTGAAGGAGATTATCCAATTGAATTTTAAATTCATCTTTTCATTCCTTTATTAATGAAAGTTGTATTGTTGAAGACACACACACACACATAGAGCCATATATAAAACTAGAGCTAGTATCTAGAGCCATGAGCCAAATCTAGAGACATAGTTAAAATTGTAGCTAGGAGCCAAGTTCGAGCCATCTTCTAGAGAAGAAAATGGAAGGCACATTAATCAAGATTCGTCCTTTGAGATTTTGGAGACCAAAAAGCATCTCAATTGGGAGGTGTGATCTAAAATGGATCCAAGCATTATAAATTCCTTAATAATGTGCCTTCTATCTCAATGTTCTACCTTCAACCCAAGCTAGCTTCATCGTGGAAATATCCATAGCATTCATTGGTGGATTGGAAAGTATATTAGGTGAAGCATTTGCAAGTAGTATGGAACATTATGAAGGAGATTTGATCTGGATTTTATGAGCAAAACGAAATGAATACAGATTATTAAAAGATGCTTAACACAGAATAACAGAGATACAATAAAACTAGTTTTCTATTCAATAAGGAAATAAGATGAAACTGTAAAATGCAGTGGAAACATTCTTGCTGGAATGGTGTCGACTTATCTATGAGAAGAGATGTGACGACTGCGCTCATTCACAAGAATATGATTACAATGAGGCTCTGAAGGCCTTTTTACAATAAACAGGAATGTCAAAAACCCTATACATCCAAAAACCTAACCCTAGGAGATGAAGCACCAAAATTCATGTGGGCCCTGTTTGGGTAAGTTAGTACATCAACTTCACAGGGTCGTAACTTTTGCATACGATCTTCATTTTAGGTGCACGGTATCCCGTTTGAAATTTATCGTCGAGGAGATCCATTCTGGGAGCTCAATCAAAGCCTTTGGCTATCATTGAGAAGCTCAATCCCAAAAAACCTTCATTTAGGCCCTCAAAATGGCCCCAGAAGTTAAAAACTGCTAAAAATAACAAATTACCAAAATTGTCAGAAAACTATTTTGAGCGAGTTGGAAAAGGTGGGTGGCCACTGATATCCACTTGGATCAATCCTCCCTCCTTAGTAAGAAATGGTCTCCATTGCATTGAGTTCCCCCATTAGATGAGGAAATTTCTGCTGAATTTGGCCCCGGGTGAGCCACTTGCCTTGGTGCAGGAGCTGCCCTGCTTTGACGACTCGATAAAGATGGATCCTTTGTTGTTGAGTGCCCTTGATCTGTGTGTCCAAAATATGATCACTGGAGTCCTATTGCATGTATTCAGGTTTGAGCTCTGTTGGTGTCAACTTCTCTGCTTTCTCCGAGGTGTCCAATAATGGTGGGAAATATGGTCGAAGGAGAGCCACGTTGAAGACTGGGTGCAAGCCAAGGAAAGGGGGAATGATGAGCTCAAAAGAGTTGTCACCCACAACCTTGGTGATGGTGTATGGCCCATAATGGAGTGGATGAAGCTTCCAATAGGGGCCCTGTAAGGCGTTCTTTCTGCAAGTGCAACCAAACTTTGCCTCCCACCTGAAACTTATGTGGCACCCGATGTTGATCATGGGACTGCTTGTGCTTGGCATTAGACTTCTGTAGTATATCCTGAACCTATTGGCAGATGTACTCAATCTGCTCAATGAAGCGGGTGGCTTTGTCAGCTTTTGGTGGAGCAGGGGATGAGTCGACTGAGCTGGTCACCAGGGGTAGTGCAACATCCATGGGGCCCAATGGTTGGAATCCCAACCCCACCTAAAAGGGGTTGTGGCCAGTTGAGATATGCAGGGCTTGATTGTAACTATGCTGGACATAGGGAATACTCTCATCCCATGTGCGAGGGTGTTTTGAATTGTACATGTGCAAGATATGTACTATCATCCGATTGATGACCTCAGTTTGGCCATTTGTCTGGGGGTGGAAGGCAATGGATTTGGTGAGCTTGGTATCCAACAGTGACCAGAGGCTCGACTAGAATGTGCTGAGGAACTGACTATCACAGTCTGAGATAATGGTTTGTGGGATCCCAAAATGTACCCATACTCATTCAAAGAATATCTTGGTAGTAGTTTCTGCTGTGATGTTCTTCTTGCAGGCGGCTAGAATCACCATCTTGGAAAAGCGATCAACAACCACAAAACACAGTCATTTCCCCTCTTGGTGGACAAGAGGCTCGACATGTAGTCCATTGAGATGGATTACCATGGAATGTCAGGAGTAGGAAAAGGGGTGTACATGCCTTGTTTCTTAGTGTTCCATTTGGAAATAGCACAGGCGGTGCAGGACCTAATATACTTGCCGACATCATGTTGAAGTTTCGACTAGTAGAAATTTTTCTGCAACATTGCCACTATCTTTTCGATGCTAAAGTGTCTTGCCACTCGACTGTAGTGAGATTCCCAAATCATCTTTGCACGCTCGCTTGGTGGAACGCAAATATGGGCCAGATGACACAACAACCGTCTTGAATATGGCAATTAGCGACCACTGAGTTGGTGCCCAACATTTGGTAGGTGGTGGAGAAGTCAGGGTCTATCTCATAGAGGTGGGGCCATCCGGAGGTATCGTGGCCGCAAGTGTATAGCACTGTGGTGAGTGTCGCGACTAGAGGTCGGTTGAGGCAATCAACAACTCAGTTGGTACTTCCTATTTTATACTTAATGTTGAGGTGGAACTACTGTAAGTATGTGGGCCACTTATGATGGCGGTCATTCTGCAATTTTCCTTGGGTTTGCATGAACTATAGTGGGTTGTGATCAGTGTGGATAACTGTCTCCTTCCCAAGATTGTAATGTCTCCATTGGTGACAGGCTTTCACAATGGAGTACATTTATTTTTCATAAGTAGTGTACTTACAGACAACATCTGATAGTGTCTAACTATGATATGCCATGGGGTGGCTGTGTTGAGTGAGAACGACACCCACAACATAGTCTGAAGCATCTATCTCCATCTCAAAGGGATGTTGCAGGTACGGTATTGAAAGTACTAGGGATGATCACAAACACTTCTTCAAGTCATCGAAGGCTTGTTGTTGGTACATGCCCCACACAAATTTTTCCTTACCGCCACCCCTAGTTACTTGGCTGAGGGCCCATGCGATATGAGATAATCCCAACAGGAACCTACAATAGAAATTAGTGAGGCAAAAGAAGATCCGAAGTTCAATGAGTGTGGTTGGGGATGGCCAGTCATGGATGACCAATCATGAATGACCTGGATCTTGGATAGATCCACATGCACACCATGTCGATCAACGATGTAGCCTAAGTAATGGACCCTGTCCATGCCGGAGGAGCATTGTTCCAAGTTTTCATATAGTTTGTGCTTTCGTAGGGTGTGCAAAACCTGCTGAATATGTTGCAAGTGTTCCACCCAAGTCTTGCTGTAGATGAGGATGTCATCCAGATACACCACTACAAAAGTATTGGTGAAAGGTCATAGGATATCATCCATCATCCTCATAAAAGTTGCTGGAGCATTTGTCAAACCAAAGGGCATGACCAACCATTCAAAAAGACCTTCTTTTGACTTGAAGGCGATCTTCCATACATCTGTCTTTTTTATTGGGACCTGGTGGTAGACAAACTTCATATCAATCTTACTAAAGTATTTGGCCCCCGTGAGCTAATCAAGGAGGTCGTCGATTTGGGGAATCAGGTATCGATTTCAGACTGTGATTTTATTTAGGGCCCGGTAATCAATGCAGAGTCGCCATGTCCAATCTTTCTTATGCACCAACACGATTGAGATCCCACAAGGCAATGAGCTGGGATGTATGTGCCCCTTGTGGAATAGTTCTTGGATCTGCCTCTTGATCTCCTCATTTTCTAACAGAGAGCAGCGATATACTGGTCCATTGGGTAGCGGTGCACCTGGGGTCAGATCGATGGGATGCTTGACCTGGCAGTGCAGAGGTACCTTGGTAGGAGAGGAGAAGATATATGAGTATTCTTCCATGACCTTATCCACTTTCTTCTGTTGTGTGGAGAGATCGGCCACAAAGGTCCTGGATGTGGCTATGATCGTTTTCTCACTCTGAGAGAGAATCACGAAGAAGGCAAATTTCCCGATATGAGAGATGAACTTCCTGCATTGCTTGGAAAAGATTAAGGAAATATCACTAGGAGGGACTGCCTCGAGTATCTTGTACAATTTCCTGTTCAAAGTAAATAATAACACTACAAGGCCTAGATTCATATACAACATGACGTTTCCATAAATAAGGTTGGCCCAAAATAACATTACAAACTTCAAGAGGAGAAACATCACACAATACCTCATCTTTGAAGGGCTTGATGCCGTACGACAACTGACACTGTTGGCTGACGCGAAGATCGCTTCCTTGGCGGAGCCATCCAATGGTGTAGGGTTGTGGGTGTGGCATTGTTGAGAGGGCCAACCACTTGATGACCTCTGCTGAGATGAGGTTATTTTGGCTACCGCTATCAATGATGAAGTGCAACAAGGTTCCTTTTACCCACATCTGTGAATGGAAGATGCACTCGATTTCTTCTGGCGCGTATGGTTCGCCATGCTAGAGCTTGGTGGTAGAAATGGTGGCACTATGTTCCATGTCAATGATCTGTCTTCCCCTTTATGGTTTTGACTCAGAGTAAGAACCCACATATAATTCAAAGGCTTTTACTTTGGCCACTAGTGACTTCTTTGAGAAACAATCAACAATGTTATGCCAAGGGCTCTTATGGAAGTCACACCACTTCCCGATATCTTTCTTTGTCTTTCCGCTATCCTTATTTTCTTGCGTCTTGGACTGGTTGTCCTGATACTGTCCATATTTTCTTTTTCCTTTGTTCTGTGGGTTGGGGCTGCCCCTTCCTGGATTTTGCTGTGAGGGGTTCCCAGGCCCAAATTTACACGTCTTTTGTTTGAGCTTATGCTCGATTTTGACAACATATCGGTAGGCCGCGCCTAAGGACAAGATGTCCAGAAATTCCATTTTAGTCTAGATGTATCTATGTAGAGCACCATGATACTTGAGCACCATATGTCTCTTTGAATCATTGATACCTTGCTTGGTGCGCAAGGTATGGAAGATATTTGTGAACTCTGGCACTGCTTGGTCTCTTTCTTGCTGCAGTGTAGTCCATTTGGTATACAAGTCATCATAACTTCTGATAGGGTAGTATTGTTCCTTAATAACATCCATGAAGGAATCCCGAGTGGTCGCGACTATAAATAATGAGGGCTCCTCTATTTCCTTTTGCTCACAGAAAGTTTTCGACCAATCTTTGACACGGGGAACAACTTTAAGGAGTGCAAAAGTAATATTTTCTCTATTCGAAAAGTTATGGATAGAAAAATACCCTTCTAGTAGATTCAACCACTTGTATACAACATCTACGTCTATCTGACCTTCAAATATAGGAATATCGAAGTTGATTTGTACCTTGAAGGGGGAGACACCTCCGCTCGAGGAAGATGCGTCGCCTGTTGGTAGCCGCCGAAGGATTTGCACGAAACTATCCATCATCTCATTCCTCTATTGCATGAGGGCTTCCTCAAGAAACATTTTTAAAGGATCTCCTATCCCATCATCTTTGTTTTCTCCTTCCATGAGAGGTCGCTTGGGTGTGCGAGATATTTTTTCCTCAAGAGAAACAAGCTCGAGACCCAATTCTTTGTACCCTGACCTCATTGGGGACATGCATTAAGATTACGAGCAGACTGCTCTGATACCACTGATCCAGATTTTATGAGAAGAATTAAATGAATACAAATAATTAAAATATGCTTAACACAAAATAACATAGATACAATAAAAATGGTTTTCTATTCAATAAGGAAATAAGCTAAAACTGTAAAATGCAGCGTAAACATGCTTGCTGGAATGGTGACAAATTATCTCTAAGAAGAGATGTGACAACTGCACTCATTCCCTAGAAGATGATTACAATGAAGCTCTGGAGGCATTTTTACAATAATCAGGAATGTCAAAAACCCTAGACATCCAAAAATCTAACCCTAGGAGATGAAGCGCCAAAAGTCATGTGGGCCTTGTTTGGGTAAGTTAGTACATCAACTTCCCGGGGTCATAACTTTTGCATACAATCTCCATTTTAGGCGCACGATATCCCGTTGGAAAGGTATCATTGAGGAGATTCATTTTGGGGGCTCAATTAGATCCTTTGGCTATCATTGAGAATCTCGATCCTGAAAAATCTTCATTTAGGCCCTCAAAAGGCCCCAAAAGTTAAAAACTGCTAAAAATAGTAAATTTCCAAAATTGCCAAAAAACTATTTTGAGCGAGTTGGAAAAGGTGGGTGGCCACCAATATCCACCTAGATCAAGATTATCCAATTGAATTTTAAATTCATCTTTTCATTCCTTTATTAATGAAAGTTGTATTGTTGAAGACACACACACACACACACACACACACACACACACCCACACACACACACACACTGATCCACATGGATATCGATGGCCACCCACCTTTTCCAACTGGCTCAAAACAATTTTCTGACATTTTTGGCAATTTACTATTTTTAGCAGTTTTTACTTCCGGGGCCATTTTGAGGGCCTAAATGAAGGTTTTTCGGCATCAAACTCCCTAATGATAGCCAAAGGCATGATTTAGCCCCCAAAATGAATCTCCTCAGTGATACCTTTCCAATGGGCTATCACACGCCTAAAACAAAGATCGTATGCAAAAGTTACGACCCCGGGAAGTTGATGTACTAGCTTACCCAAACGGGGCCCACATGACTTTTGGCGTTTCATCTCCTAGGGTTAGGTTTTTGGATGTCTAGGTTTTTTGGCATTCTTTCTTATTTTAAAAAGGCCTTCAGAGCCTCATTGTAATCTTCTTCTTGTGAAGGCACGTTGTCGTCACATCTCTTCTCAGAGATAAGCCGCCGCCATTCTAGCAAGCTTGTTTCCGCTGCATTTTACAGTTTCAACTTATTTCGTTATTGAATAGAAAACCAGTTTTACTGTATCTCTATTATTTTTTGTTAAGCACCTGTTAATAATCTGTATTCATTTCGTTCTGCTCATAAAATCCGGATCAACGGTATCAGAGCGGTTTGCTCCTTGTCGTCTTAATGCATGTCCCCAACAAGGTTGGAGTACAAAGAGTTGGGTCTCGAGATTGTTTCTCTTGAGGACAGAAGCTCTCGCACGCCCAAGTGACCTCCCATGGCAGGAGAAAAGAAAGATGATGGGACATGATATCCTTTCAAACTGTTTATTGAGGAAGCCCTCACGCAACAGAGGAACGAGATGATAGATAGTTTATAGTTTCGCGCAAATCCTTCGGCGACTACCAACAGGTGATGCATCTTCTTCGAACGGAGGCGCCGCCCCCTTCAAGGTAAAAATAAACTTTGATATTCCTATATTTGAAGGTCAGATAGACGCAGATGCTGTAGACAAGTGGTTGAATCTACTAAAAGGGTATTTTTTTGTTCATAAATTTTCGAATAGAGAAAAGATTACTTTTGCGCTCCTCAAAGTCGTTCCCCATGTCAAAGATTGGTGGAAAA
>ML784570.1:26444-38103 GCA_009831015.1 Picea engelmannii | reverse complement strand
AAAAAAAAAACAATAAAAAATCGATCAATATTTATACGAAAATAAAAATAGAAAAAATATTAATTTGGTAATTTTTTGGGCTAGCATATGCATATAAAGAAAAACATGTTTAGCAATAATGCTTTTTAAATGATTTTTTTTGTTATTGTTTGTTTTTTCTATTGCAAATCGCACAAGTGTCATTGACCATTGCTCCAAAAATGCTTGTTGTAGTTTATGTATACACTGATTCTTGGAGTCATTGGATTGATTTTTTACTATGAATGGAAAGAATGTCTATACAGTATTTCCACTATATCCCTCACCGTTTTATAAAGGTTTCCCCCTCTCTCATTAACTTCCAACACCTCTCCTTATGAATTGAGGACAAATTCATCATCCTGAAGTTTACATCCTTCATAATTTTTATTTTCTTAGGATGACCTTCTATTCCCTTGTTGTCGGTCCTTGCACAACATTCAAAGAATGAAAAATCAAATGTTTGAAACATATTAGTGACTATTGTTAAGAAGTAAATTTATGATAAAAAGCCAAAGAAAAACTTGATATTGATCACCTTTTGATCCACCTAATTCCTCTCTTTTCAACATTTTCATAAAATTTTTACGCTCTTTTCCACTCAGATTCCAAAAAATCTTTTGAAGTTTCTTCATTTTTTTTCTTTGCATGACACAGATTATCTAATTCACATAATTTAAACCTATAGATAATTCAAATACAACACTTTTATATTAAAATTTAAAAGAACTTGCCATGTTATGTTCTTGAGATGTGCTTCTCTCACCCTCATTGTTACAAGTGTTTTTCCCTAATATTTTGTCATCTATTTTTTATTAATAAAATCCCTGCATAATGAAATACACAAATTATGAAATATGTTTTACAAACTAAGTAAATAATTTTAGGCTAAAACTGTTTTCAACTTAGGCAGTGTGTACAATATATTATCACACACATATGCGCTTAATATAGTCTTAAGCACCAATGCGTCGTCATAGTAAAGTGCGCACTGGTTAATCGAGAATGTTTATTAATAAAATTGGCAAAATGGCATGCTTAATACAATATTTCACACCGATGAATCATTTATGTATATTGCACACCGCTAAAGCTAGAAATGTTTTTAAAAAGCCACACCGAGCAATAAGCTCTTAATTAAAAATGCACCGGTGTGTTGTTACTATACAATGCACACCATGAACTGCAAAATCATTTAAAAAAAACCCGACAATGACATGGTTTGGAATCCAATGCAATGAGTAGTCCCAATCCAACTGATACCCAAAGCCCTACATACATGTACACAAAGCCAATAAATATTCCTTGCCTAGAAAAATTTTCATTGTGGGAGTTTGTAACAACATAAAGAAAAGAGAAGCAACAATAAAACTAGGGTTTGAAACATTGAAGATAGCTCTGAATCAATAAAGGATAAATTTCAGATGAATAGAATGAAGTTACATACCTTAATTTTCTCCTCTACAGGTTTGTATTTGACCTACAATAATCCCCACAACACCATTACATAACTCAATTTTCCTTCCACAATGATTCCATTTTATATTTTGTTTGCTACATTTTGATTTGAAACATGTCATGAATGGTAATGGATGAGTGAATAATGGTTTCCAAATTTCACTATTGTAAGAGTACACAACCTCTATTTTGATTGAGGTATAATTTTCATGTAGAGTAGTATTTTACAGTCTAATAGTGAAAAGAGGAGACACATTATTTTTCTTATTCTGCAATTAGCATCCATTCTAATGAAATAGACATGGCATATGCCTACCATTTATGAATCATATGGTATAAGAGTAGGTTCATCAAAGACCTTGAAGCAACTGCCATGGGAAAAACCTTGAAAGGGAGAAGCTGGAAGAGTTGAGATACTTCAACAAGAATATCCAAGAGGAAAGTAGAATGAGGATGAGCTAGAAAAAGAACTTGCCAAATTCCAGGAATCCTTCACTACCATGAGGGAAACATTAGACAAGAGCAGATTGAAATTCTTGCAACTGAGGGAGAAATTCACTCAGTTGGATTTGGAAGAGAAGGAAGAGGCCTTGAAAGAGCTATAAGCAGATATCCAAGAGACCAAACAAGCCCCTTATGTTGGCACTACAAAATATAGAAAAATTACGAAGTGAATCATGGTAAACTAACCTTCCACGACTCTTCCTCAAGATACCTTTGGTGATTTTGAAAATCACACTAGAGGCATAGGTTCCAAGATCATGAGGAAAATGGGATATGATGGCCAAGGGCTAGGAAAGGAAGGCCAATATATTTTGATCCCCATTATATCTCAACAAATGCCCAAGTGTGAAGGCCTAGGATTAAGTGGAGAAGAAGCCAACATAATTTTATCTCAAACCACCTTCGTCAAGGAAAGAGGAACCAAAAAAATAAGCCATAATTATTTCTTTCCTTACTTTAATATCAAATAATGAATTTTCCAGATCTTCGAAGTCCATCAAAAGTTGATGAAGGATGTCCTCAACATCTTCATTTTTATTTACATAATTGACTACCAACTTTCAACCTCTGTTTCTGAATATTTAGTAAAGTTGTTGAACTTCTCAGCTGATGTAATCTTCAATGAGTCCAACTTCACTTCGAATTGTTCTTTTGACATAAATATAGAGTTCAATATTATAAGTGGGTCCTCCACATTTCCAGTTGACCCAACTAAATCCAATTCAATTGATTTCAAATATAATTATCCTCTTTTCACACATATAGTATCACACTAAACTATCAGGTCTTTTAAACTCTTTATTCTCTTTAATCAACAGGCCTTGAGTTGTTTTATATATATTGCGGAAGGAAAATCCTTTTCTTTCCTCTAGAACTCGCTAACACTTGAAACTTTTGCAAAAAAGGTAGAAATGGCCCCTTTGTAAAATTCATCATCATTTTCAAGATTAGCCTAAAGATATTGCCTGAAATTTGTCATTCTTGAACCTAAGGAAGCAAAAATTGTTGCCAGTTCCCATGTTTCAAGAACAAGGGACATTCTCTTTTGGATATGTTCTCTGACATACTTCCTAATGGAAATGAGTAGACTTGACGTTCCTTTTAGTCTGGAGCTGGATTCCAATTTTCCCTGAAGACTTCTCCCGTGGCAATTGGATTGACAAATAATGGTGGGGGCATTAAAGAACTTTCTAATTATTTAATTCTGTATTTTAAAACAACATTCTCGTTCTCTATATCTCCAATTGAAATTTTTAGGGCTTCTTCCGTGCCTTCATGAACTTGTACAATTTTGGAGGGTAGAACTGCATTGAAGTTGAGTTCTAAGTTCAATTTTCCTTGAATCTTCTTATTTTTTGCATTGATTTTCTCAATAACCAATTTTCTCAAGTATTTTTATCAAACATGGCACTGTGCAGGGTCAAATATTCCTCTTCAAATACGATTGGCTCTTGGGTGGCCAATTCTATTGTAATTGCTCTTCTCTCTTGAATCCTTTGTTATTCATTTGGAAATTTGATATCTTCAATATTTACATCAAAATCCATGTCTTCCATAATGATTTCTTCTTTAGGTATGCCCTCACTTTCTCCTTCTTTATTTGTTCATCTTTTCCTTTTGCTAGTGACTGAGAGTTTGTGTGGTGTTTCTAGATTTCCCTTGGGAGGGTTTTGTCCACCTCCATCATAGGAATTATCTATCGATGACTTCCTTTGCTCTTGAACTGCAGACTAGGGTTTTCCTTTGGGTAGGCTACTTTTTTGATAAATATTAGGAGACCATGAACTACTCTTGTTCATGAATCTTCCTTGCTGTCTATGTTGATCGGTTGTATTGATAACTGTTTCAATATCCTCTCACCTTTTCTCATCAAGTAACAATTGGGGGTTTTGGCTATCACCCTTTTCTTCTCCAAACAAAAATGTATTAGCAAACGATACATTGTACCATGCATATGTCATGTAATTGAGTAGGGTCAAAAACCTTGATTTCATTTCCTTTCTTAAGATTGAATGGATCAAACTGAGCTAATATTTCATTGATGTGTGTAATGCTTTTCACCATTATCTCCGCAATTTTCCACGGCAGAGGAATGAACCGATTTTCCTCTTCTCGTTAAAGAAATGGGCCCAAAATTTATACTGCTTACATACTTCAACAAAAAATATCTTATCTAAAACATAATATGGTAGATATGAGGGTTTCTCACAAGAAAAATAAATCCTGATAACATTGAAATTATCCATTGCTTCAAAGATTCTTCTCTTATCTAAGAAGAATGCTGCTTCTAGAGACAATCTAGATGTACTTGGTCCATGAATAAGTTTTTTGAAAGAGGAAATGAATTCTTTATTTACTCAAGAAGTGGTATGTGTCCTTCTGTTTCCAAAGAGTCGTATACCACATTTGAACAGGTTCAAGTTTACTATTGACCTTCTTAGCCAAAGGAAAGCCTTTGAAGACATGACAATATTTAATGGAAAATATCAAATACGAGGACATGTAAAACCTTTTACTCTTTTGAAATTTCCCAACTTAAATGATAATTCGCTGGAAATAATATTTTCCTAGTCAAACATTGTGTTTTTATGAATTGAAAAGTAAAATATATATAGAGTGAGCCTGGGAACAATAGGCATAGACTCTTGTACATCTACTCTAGCGAATAACCACGCCATTTCTCGATATGGATTTTTTTAATGTACTGACTTGAATGCTTGAAAGGTCCTTTGGAATAATTGTTGTGTCTTCAAGATATTCTCGTAGAAGCTCAAATTCATCATTCTTTGTCTTCAAAAAGTCTTCATCTTGGGAACTTTTGAAAGACATCGTCGCCTCTAGGAGTCTAAGCATCCTCTTAAAAACAAAAGGGGATAAGGAAATAAGAGACTCCCCTTGCAACTGAATTATTTTTTGATTCTTTTCAAATTTATCAATGCACCAAGAAATCAACTCCTTGAAATTGTAGACTTCTGGAACACATCCTTCCAGAGCAATTCTTGATGTCCAAATCTGGTTTGAACTCTTCTTTGGAATCGGTAATGAAGAGTAATGTCTGTATGCCAGTGATCACTTAAATCTTTGGTCTTCTCATCCAATTAGGTTGATGGTATCTCCATAAAACTATTCCTTTCTCTAATCCATAGAACTATTCCTTTCTCTAGGTTGTCATACTTAATCAAGGTGACATTATAGTTGTTTTTAAAATGTTATTATCAAAATACACCTATTTATCTTAATACACTTTTGGGGATCTTGACTCAAGAATTGTTAATAAGAATTAATATTAAAATTAAAGAGGAGTTGTCTTGATAAGATCACCATTAATAATGGCTTTTAACACTTAACCAATTTTAGTCATTTTCGGGAAAAGTGTATTAAATATACATTGGGGAATGTGACAAGACATAGACAATTGTGGGGTGGAAAACAATCGAGATGGTAGAACGATGGGGTAATGGAATGGCAGGGTGAGAGCATGGTGGGATCGCGGGGTCAAGAGCATATGGAAGAATTATAAGAATTATCGTAGACCTGCGGTAAGTAAGACTTGGGAAAAAGAGACTAAGTATCAAGACTATATATAAAAAGTGTATTGAGATGGCGAGGTCGCGGGTGTGAATAAGACGATTGGGGAAGTAACATAGATCCATGGTGAATCATTCTTTTCAAAAAGTTTCTAAGTATAAGTGCAAACTGGGGCCTGCAGAATTTAATTGTGTATTTTGTGGATCACGGAAGTTTGAACAAGACTAGGTGAACCCGCCATGACCTTGAAAATTTTCCAAGTGTGGAAAAAAATTGAAAAGAAAATACAAGAGAGATTGCATAAGATTTAACACATTTGAGGATTAACAATGATAAAATATCGATCACGAACATTTCCAAAGTATTCACATCTGGGGCAATAATTATGCATCAAATTGTAGAACCGTGCTCTCCACGGTTCTATGGATATAGTTCTGCATTCAAACAATATCCAAGTACTTTGTACATGCTTGATACATAACATTATATTAGAATAATCTTTGTATATAATCCAAGGTTCCCAAACAACTATGTACCTCTGACCAAAAAATAGTCATAAGTAATAGCACCGGTATACATCTTGGGAGACTCTAAAATACCACACATTTGACTTATTATTATTAGAGTTGACCCACCTATCTAATATATACTCATAAGTTGGACCGACTCTGATATATCTAAATAGACAATCAAAACACAAACACATTGTACAATTTTTATAGACCAAAACCCATTGAAATCCTTCAGGTGGAGGATATGGTGGATGGAAAGTTGGATTTCTGGAACTCGAACATGTGGTTGTGCTCATCATTTTCATGCTCTTGCAATATTTTCTTACTAAACCCTTGGCTTCCCTTGTTAGGAGATCAAGAATGCAATTATGTTTACCTGGTTTATACTCGATCTCAAAATCATAACATCCAAGCCATAAACTCTAATGTAGAACTCTATTATTTCCTTGCTCAAGTAACTTGTTATTATTTAATATACTTTTGATATGCTTCAGATCAGTTCCGTCTGTGAAATGTATAGGTTTTAGTAAAATTCCGAAGCTTTTAATCCCATTTTTTATAGCTAGAATCTCTTTTTTAGAGGATGGATAATTTATTTTTCGTCCTTTGAAGCAACCTGAAGTATACATACAGACTTTTTCTCTCTCAGTATGATTCTGAAACAATACCCCTGCCCAAACCTCATCAAATGCATCAATTTCTAATATGAATGGAAAATCTAAATCTGGCAGATGCAAACTAGACAAGTTCTGAACCTTTTGTTTTATAATTTGAGCTGCCTTAGTCATTTTGTCATTCCAAGGGATTTGAGATTTTAATCTATGTTGCAAGAATTTTACATCCTTTTCCTGATTTTCATAGAATTTTTTGATATAATTTAAGCTTCCTAGAAACCTTTGTAATTTCTTTCTATCCAGAACTTGATTATGAAATTCACTTAGTGTCTTGAGAACATGATCCTAGAGTTCTACTTTTCCTCTAGCCAAGATATATAAGCAATCCCATGCTTATATATCCTGTCATATATTTTTTTCAAGATGCTGCTTATGCTGATTCATATCAATGGAAAACGTAAGCAGATCATCAATATAAACAATGACAAAATCTAAATCTCTAAACACATCTTCCATTCTTTTATCAAATTCAGACAGGGCATTCTTTAAGCCAATTGGCATGACTTTCCATTGGTACTGGCCATGTGGTACCACAAATGCAGTTTTATACTATCTAAAGGTTTGATCCCAATTTTCCAAAATCCACTTTTCAATTCAAATTTATTGAATATATTGTTTGAACCAATTTTGGAAAAATATGCATCCTCGGAAGGCAAAGGATATATAATAGGAATTAAAGCTTTATTTATAGCTCTGTAATTTATGAACATCCTTGGTTTACCTCTCTTTTGTTTAGAGTGTTTATTAATGTAGAAAGCAGGACCAGCCCAAGGACTTTTGTTCGGTTTTATTAGTTTTTTGCTCAAAATATCTGCAATTTATTTTTTATCATACTCAAGCTATATTGGCGACATTTGATTGGAAGATGCCTTTTGGGGAGTTCCCTGGTAATTTTCCTTGTATGGTAAATCAACAAAATATTGCCCCTTCATCCGGAATGCATTTGGATAATTAGAGGTGCAATCCTATTCGATTTTATTTTTATTTCTTCTATACATTCCAGACCATGAAGTTCTACACGTTTGATGATTTTATTAACTTTTCAAATTTCTCAATAGACGTATCAATTTCATCAGGAGAATTCTTTTGAATTTTGCTGACATAGACATTTTTACAAGGAGTAAATTTTACTCCTTAATGTGGAATGAAACTGTATCTGTATCAACATTCATGGGAAAATGTTTATTTACAAAATCTTGGCCGAACAAAAATATCAAACCCAGTGTCAAAACAATACAAATTGACAAAAGTTTTGTGCCCATTTAATAATATATGAAAATCAGGGGCAAATCCTTTTATTGGCACTCTGGTGTTGTTGATTGCTCGAAAGGATAGTTGAATTGGCTTCCAATAGTATGAAGGAATGACACCATATTTGGAACATGATGTCATGGATCCTATATCTATTTGAGCATCTAGGGTGTACTGATTGTATCCAGAGACTTTAATATCAATGCTAATGATCACCCTATCATCTAATCCATTATATCGAGGTTCTAAGACTATGACAGATTGATCCTCTAGAATTAATGACAATGATTGTTCTTCTATAATATTTGTTTGAGAAGGGCCAAACAATTTAGACAAACCTTGTTCTAATTGCTCATCTTGTGCTTCTTCTATTTGCATATTCAACTCAACTAGTCTTTTCTTATCTTCATTTATAGAAATAAGGATTTCTTTGATCAATTCTTTTTTCTGTTTAATACTTTCTTCTTTATCTTTGATTTATTTCTGAATCATTTCTTTGGAGCTAAACCGAGAGAAGTATTCTATACTAACAGAATCACTAGGTGAGTCTAGGACAGATACATGATTCTTGTTAGCACAGAAATTTCTTTGATGCGAGAACAAAGGTTCTATTTCTTTAGTTTTTCTTAGACTTCTACTTTGTGGTTCTACAATCTCAGTATCAATAGGATAATAATGCTATAAACTCACCACGTTGGGCTGCATGATAGTCTTGTACCGATACTGGAGGTTGGTAAGCTAGGTATGCAGATGTTGAGCAAGCCAAAAATCACTAAGAATCAGTGAATAAAGACGAGCTTGGATAACAAAAGTTTGATCCTATAATTGTGAAGGAGAAGGATCCAAAGAGAACATTTTTATTTCAAGAATTGAAAGAAATTCAGTAGCTTCTTCAGAAGAATCAGAGTCAGACGTATGAATTTTATGTACAACAAGAAGAGGAGGAGTATCGATATTAGACTTAAAGGATGTATCAATGACTGAAAGGTATTCAGCATCTGAATGAGGTTGAGACACTTGATCCCAATCCACAAGATCATAAAATTAAGTAAATAGATCCATTAATTTAGTTTGGTGTATGTTCTTACCTTGCACAAGACACTGATTAGCCCAGTGACCAGGATTATGGAAAATATATCTAGAATATTTTTTGGCAGGAGTATTTCTCTTCTTGAAATAAGTTTTCTTAGGTTTGGAGTCCTTATTGACAAACCCACGAGACCTTATAAATTTGTACCTAGGAACAAATTCATGATAATTACATTGTTTACAATTGTAATCTTTCCCACATTTTTGTTTCCTAGATTTATATTTATTGCACCCAAAATGGTAAGTCACGGCATAAATATCACAAACATTATGATCAAACCCAAGATGTTTTCTGACCGACTTAGTCGTCTTCCTACGCATACATTCTTTCTGAAGGGTCTTGACAATGTGTTCCTGCAAGCCTGCTAAAGACAATTCTTCTATCTGGATCTCTTCGGCCTCAAATATTTTCTTTGACAAGATCAGGAACACGACCTAGAATGGCAGACATATATTTTCTAAGGTAAGCTACATTATCAAGATTAGGTGTTTTATACAATAGATCTTATATAGTGCAAAATAACTCAGGAATTTATTTGAACTTACACAGTCTTTGGATCATAAACATATATGGAATGGGGATGATTTTAGGGGTTAAATTTTCCTCATGGGTTAATTTTCCATGGTTTTTCTAAAAACTAGATTCATTATTTTAAAAATGATTCGCCCAAATTCTATAGGATAAAATTATTTTACCTTACCAAATTTTATAAAAACTATATAAAATACTTATAAATTTGAATATTTAAAAAAAAATATCACCAAACATTTATAGTTGACATATGAAGGATTAGTAATATTCGCTAAAATCATCCCTAAAATAATCAATGTATATAAGATTTACCATAAAATTCATGGACTATTGCCTTAGTGATCTCTTCCATTGGTTTTTCACTTTCCATAATAGAAATTTGATCATCTTCTTGTAATCTATCCCACCACAGTTCCAAGTTCCCTATAAACCCCCAAGTTAATCTTAGTGCTCCCCAACTTACATGGTTTCTATATATTGAATTTTGTAATTTTTCCCATGCAGACCACTTTTGAACCAGCATCGTTATTTAATGTTGTGATCTACAATTCAAATTTGTTTTAAGGTCTGGATCTATATTTTCTCTGTTGAAACTAGAAAAATTTTCAGAGTCAATAGGATCATAGGGAACTTCATAGGGAACTTTCTTACTAGATGCATATTTGGAGTTACACCATTTTTTCCAAAACATAATGGTTTCCCATCGATGTCATCCTAAACATTTCTAGGAATATTAGAGTGCTTTGTACCATAACTATCAGGTTCTGTTTTAACAACTTTTATTTTTGGAAATTTTCTTGTGCTAATTTAATAACACTCAATTCTTTGGATTTTTGGGATAGACCCTTCCATTCCTTTGAGTAAGAAATTTCTTTTCTCTTTTTCCCTTGGATTTGGTACTAATTTAATAATACTCTCAATTCTTTGGATTTTTGGGATAGACCCTTCCATTCCTTTGAATAAGAATTTTTTTTCTCTTTTTCCTTGGATTTGATACTAAAGAAATGGAAGGTTTGTTGTTCAGATTCCTGCAATGACATAAGAGGAGATGTTGGTTCTTCTTTCTTCAAACTGGTTCTCAGATCTTTGACCACTTCCATGATCACATCCAGTTTTCTATTAATCTCCTATAATTCTGTACCTCACAAGGATGTTCTTCTATCTAATTCATCAAGGTCAATGTTGCTAGAAACACGAGCTTTTGTCTACATAATATCTTGTGGTATATCATCAATATTCTGAGCTATGCAAACTGCTTGATAATTAGAATAATTTTGAATCCTTACTACGTCCCGAGGATTCTCATCAGAAGTTTTCCTATAATGTATGAAGTTTAAGTCTACTACTAGACTTCCATATTTGAATTTTGGGGCATAATTACCTAGACCAAGTGATCTATCCAATAATGGACTCTTCTCTTGTCCTCCTACAAATTCCTTTTCCCAAGACAACAGATACCTCATGAGTTTCATTTCTTTGGGAGTAATGATCTATAGGCAATTAGGACAATATGTTTTCTATCCAATGTGCTCACTACCAAAGGATTTAGTAGAAACCATTTTTCCCTAGAATTTTTCAAATTATCCCAGTTCAAAGATTGTGGCTGAAGGAGTTGCATCACAGAACTTACATAAAGCATGTCTATATTTGTGTTTAGAAATATGATCATATAATTCTTTGTGATTTGATGTACTAATTCTTCTGGAGGAATCTCTTCTTTCATTCAATAAATTTTCAATAGGTCTCCTTGGATCAATCCGTGCACTTTCAGATCTGCCAAGTTTCAGAACAGAGCCTCTTGGTGTATTTTGGATAGTGAGCATTTTTGGCTTAGATGGTGGCAAACATTTTTTACTTAATGGAATATAATGGGAATTCCACTCATCCGGTAATGTAAGAGTAGTAAAACCTAGTACTAAATGTGTGACATTTCCCAGACCAATGACCATGCCTTCTCGTGTTTCTCTGGTTACTATATTTGGATTCAATGAAGGCATTGTGGTAGAAACAAATCTCAGATAGACAATGGTTTGCAATTGGGAAATATATGAACATTCAGACATATCTAACCCGGTGAGATGAACATAATCTTG
>ML784570.1:0-21434 GCA_009831015.1 Picea engelmannii | reverse complement strand
TAGAGTTTGAGCCATGTTCTAGAGAAGAAAATGGAAGGCACATTAATCAATATTGGTCCTCTGAGATTTTGGAGACCAAAAAACATCTCCATAGGGAGGTGTGACCTAAAATGGATTCTAACAAGTAAATGGTTGTAAGGTTTAGTACCTGCAAATGTAATATGGTAATTAATGAAGGTTATATAAACTATGAAGGACAATGTAAAAGTAAAAAAATTAAATGAGACTAAGAGAGGAAAACAAGAATTAAATAAATAAAACAAGAAAATGAAAATAGAAGAGGAAGAGAGAGGGATAAATGGGAATTGAAAGGTGAATCTCTTGACCTTCCCATTACCCCCTGACTCTCTTATATCTCTTTGTAACTTGACTCTCAAATGGTCTTTTTGGTCAAAGAGGTGAGTATGCATAGAGATACAAGAGCTACATTGTAATTGATGATTGTCGAAATAAGATTGAGCAACCATTTGAATGTTGGTTTTCCCATCTAGGTTTGCACAGTAGATTCCTTGTGTCAATTATGTGCGTGGTTTTTTCACCATGTGATGGAATTTCATTTTATATTCAATAGATTGTCATGGTAAAATATGTGTAGGATTGATGTTAACTCTAGATTGGATTCAATATGTGAGTTATTGGAAGTAGTCATTTGTATTCAATTGTTGCTTGTGTTTTCTTGATGTTGTGAGAATCCATTCCCATATATAGCTTTGTTAAGGTCACTCAAAATTTCATTCTCCGTTAGCAATGAGATCCAACAACTAGAGAAACCAAACCATCCATCTAACTGATTTAATGAGGTCAATGGTTGTAGTGATATAGTTGTTTCATATTTCCAACTAGACTGCTATTTATATTCCTCGTATTCAACAAGTAATCCATTTCTAGGTCATTGGCATCTAAGACAAGCATGTACATAGTAATTGATGGAAATATTGAGACTGTATACTTCTCCTACAAGCCATATGCACCTCCATTAATCCATATGTAGTGGTTTCATGGAGTTTTTAGGTTGTACATAGGTTGTACACATCAACTGGGGGGTGACTCTACTCTTTGATTCATCATAACCTCTCCTTAAATTGTTCATTGAATGCTTGGTTGTTGTGGAAAAGTGGATCCAATAAGCATTTGTGCATTAGCGAAGTTAAAGCAAGTTCATGAGGAGGTGAAATGATTTATGGGCATTATAAATTCCTTAATAGTGTGCCTTCTATCTCAACATTCTATATTCAACCCAAGCTAGTTGCATCATGGAAATAGCCATAACATTCCTTGGTGGATTGGAAGGTATATGAGGCGAAGCATTTGCAAGTAGTATGGATATTTGTAAAGGGGATTATCTAATTGAATTTTAAATTCATATTTTCATTCCTTTATTAATGAAATTTGTGTTGTTGAAGACACACACACCCACACACGCACACACACACATGCTCGCACATGCACACACACACATAGTTAGAACTAGAGCTAGTAGCTAGAGCCATGATCTAGAGATTGAGTTAGAGTTAAAATTTTAATGAGGAGCCAAACTTAGAGCTATGTTCTATAGAAAAAGACCAAACGTGCAATGATACAGATTGGTCCTTTGAGATTTTGGAGACCAAAAAGTCTCTCAATAAGGAGGTGTGATACGAAATGGATCCGAACAAGTGAATGGTTGTAAGACTCAGTACCTGAAAAATGTAATCCGATAATTAATGGAGGTTAGATAAACTATGAAGGACAATGCAAATGTAAAAAAATGAGTGATACTAAGAGAGGAAAAAAAATAATTAAATAAACTAGAAAAATGAAAATAGGAGAGAAAGAGAGAGGGAGAAATGGGAACTGAAAGGTCAATCTCTTTACCATCCCATTACTCTGTAGCTCTCTTATATCTCCTTGGAACTTGACTTTGAAAGGGTCCTTTTGGTCAAAGAGGTGAGCATGCAAAGAGAGTCAAGAGTTGCATTGTAACCAAAGATTGCCAAAATAACACTGAGCAACCATTTGAATGTTGGTTTTCCCATTTGGGTTTCTAGGGTAGATTCTTTATGTCAATTATGTGTGTGATTTTATCATTGTGTGATGGAATTTCATTTACAACTGCATTCAATGGATTGTTATGGTAAAATATGTGTGGCATTGATGTTAACGTTACGTTTTATTCAGTATGTAAGTTATTGCTATCGTAAAATATGCGTGGCATTGATATTAACTATACATTGGATTCAATATGTGAGTTATTGTTATGGTAAAATATGTGTGGTTAACTTTTCATTGGATTAAATATGTGAGTTATTGTAAGCAATCCTTTGTATTTAATTGTTGCATATGTTTTCTTAATGGTGTGACAATCCATTCTTGGCTATAGCTCTGCTAAGTTCACTCAAAATTTCATTCTTCATTAGCATTTAATGAGATCCAACAACTAGAGAATCTAAACCATCCATCCAATTGATTGAATGAGATCAATGGCTATAGTAATATAGCTATTTCATCTTTCTAGATAGATTGCTATTTCTATTCCTCATATTTAGAAAGTAATCCATTTCTAGGTCATTGGCATCTAAGACAAGCCTGTACATAGCAATTAATGGACGAATTGAGACCATATGCATGCATCTCCTACAAGCTGTATACACCTCCATAAATCCATATGCAATGGTTTCATGAAGTTTTGAGGTTGTACGTATGTCATACACATTGGTTGGGGGAGACTCTACTATGAAATTCATGGTAACCTCTCCTTAGATTGTTCATTGAATGTTTGGCTATTGTGGAAAAGAGAATCCAATTGACATTTGTGCATTAGTAGAGTTAAAGCAAGTCCAAGAGGAGGTGAAATGATTTATGGGAATTATAAATTCCTTAATAGTGTGCCTTCTATCTCAACATTCTATCTTCAATCCAAGCTAGCTACATCATGGAAATAGCCATAACATTCATTGGTGAATTGGAAGGTATATGAGGTGAAGCACTTGCAAGTAGTATGGAACATTGTGAAGGCAATTATCCAATTGAATTTTAAATTCATCTTTTCATTAATTTATTAATGAAATTTGTATTATTGAAGACACACACACACACAACCATAGCCATAACTTGAGACAATAGCTAGAGTCGTGAGCTAGAGCCATAGCTAGAGTTAAAGTTGTAGCAAGCATCTAGAATTAGAGCCATGTTCTAGAGAAGCAAATGGAAGGATCATTGATCCAGATTGGTCCTTTGAGATTTTGGAGACCAAAAATCCTCTCAATATGGAGCTGTGATTTGAAATGGATCTGAATAAGTGAATGGTTGGAAGACTCAGTGCTTAGATAAACTATGAAGGACAATGCAAGTGCAAAAAAATTAATGATACTAAGAGAGGAAAAAAAGAATTAAATACAATAGAAAAATGAAAATAGGAGAGGAAGAGAGAGGGAGAGATGGGAACTGAAATGTTAATATCTTAAGCTTCCCATTAACCCCCGACTCTCTTATATCTTCTTGTAACTTGAATCTCAAAGGGTATTTTTGGTCAAAGGGGTGAGTATGGATAGAGAGCTAGGAGTTGCATTGTAATTGAAGATTGCCAAAATAAGATTGAGAAACCATTTTAATGCTAGTTTTCCCATTTGGATTTGTAGGGTAGATTCTTTGTGTCAATTATGTGTGTGATTTTATCGTTCTGTGATGGACTTTTGTATACAATTTCATTAAATGGGTTGTTATGGTAAAACATGTGTGGCATTGATGTTAAATCTGCATTGGGTTCATTATGTGAGTTCTTGTTATGGTAAAATATGCGTGGCATTGATGTTAACTTTGCGTTGGATTCAATATGTGAGTTATTGGAAGCAATATTTTGTATTTAATTGTTGCCCGTGTTTTCTTGATGGTGTGAGAATCCATTCCTAGATATAACTATATTAAGTTCACTCAAAATTTCATTCTCCATTAGCATTTAATGGGATCCAACAACTAGAGAATCTAGACTATCCATCCAATTGATTGAATGAGTTCAATGGATTTAATTCTATAGCTAGATTGTTATTTCTATTCCTTGTATTCAATAAGTAATCCATTTTTAGGTCATCGACATCTAACACAAGCCTATACATAGCAATTTATGGACAAATTGAGACCATATGCCTCTCCAACAAGACGTATGTACCTCCATCAATCCATATGTAGTGGTTCCATGGAGTTTTGAGGTTGTACATAGGTCATACACATCAACTAGGGGTAAATATATTCTACAATTCATGATAACCTCTCCTTATATTGTTCATTGAATATTTGTATGTTGTGAAAAAGTGGATCCAATTGTCATTTGTGCATTAGTGGAGTTAAAGCAAGTCCATCAGGAGGTGAAATGATTTATCGGCATTATAAATTCCTTAATAGTTTGCCTTCTATCTCAACGTTCTACCTTCAACCCAAGCTAACTGCATCATGAAAATATGCATTGGTGGATTGGAAGGTATACGAGGTGAAGGATTTGCAGGTAGTATGTAACATTGTGAAGGAGATTATCCAATTGAATTTTAAATTCATATTTTCATTCCTTTATTAACGAAAGTTGTGTTGTTGAACACACACACACACACACACACACACACACACACATTGTTGGATTGTATTTCCCTCACAATCACCGTAGGTGGATGTAATACTGTTCCTACCATTGCCWTTCCTTCTAGATTAATAATGGTCAAAGAAGACATACAAAGCATAAACAAGGGCATTGTGTAGTTGGTTTTCATATAGCTCAAATATTAAATATAGCTACTTATTCATGGAATTTGAAGAAAGTGGYTGTGTCTCAAGTAAATGCTAGAATAATTGAAACATTCCTCACTTGGTAAAGTTGAAGCTTCAAACTTGGCACTTATTTTACTTGAGAAAATATTTATATGTCTCCAGGAGCATAACCTGTATTGGYAGTTTGATTTGAAGCCTGAGTGCTTGCTTATGGAAATTKCAACCAAATGTTCATTAAGTTGATCCGTTTTGGTTGTCCAAACACTGCATGGAAAGTTGGTAGAATTGATCATTTTGTGTGGAAACAAGTCYAAAGATCATACAATCAATAAACACCATCTCAAGTAGCTAGAGAAGTATGAATGGAAAAATTAGCCTTGTTCAAATTTGATAGTAGGGTTTCAGTTACAATTTGCAGTTGAATTGGATTGCCATTATTATGTTGAGCTTGTCACTATTATATTTAGCTATAGGTATCCCATGTGATTGGAAATCCATCAGAAGGAGTCAATCGATAATAAATTGAATTTTGATTGAGCATCATTGTATTTGTTGATTGCCATATTACAAAGTATATAGTGTTGTAGAGAAGTTTGCACTCTGAATTACAATTTGGAACAAACACCTTGTAGCCATTGTTGAAGATAGAGATCTTTGTATAAAAAAGAGAACAAATACCAAAATTAAATGCCACAAAGGATCCATATTGATGAAGCAAGTGGGATATAAGTCCCTCGTTTATAGATAACCCGTGCTAGGTAATGAAGCAACAAGAGAGAATCTGGAAACTTGATCTTTCAAACACAACACCAACCCAGTTTGTAACCTAAATGGAATTTCCTATTCAAATATATGCCCTCCAAGAGCCTCAATCAACTCTAAAATATCACATATATCTCTTCCTTCCAGTACAACATTACATAAACACTTCATTTCTTTTCTAAATAGTCCCTTGGGAAGTTTAGTCCACCCACTATCTCCATGCAATAAGAGTCCCAATGCAATATATCTTGTTGGTGTCTTGGTAATTATTTTGGTAGCAACCCATGGATCACATTCATGCCATTTCTCTCACAACCAACTAGTTCAAATTTGTCCATAATGGTCCAACACTGTCCAACAATCTCCATAATGGAGGATGATTCTTCAACATAACACAACATTGTCTAGAATATCCCAGAATAGCTCAAGATGGTCAATAATGAAGAATTAATAATAATAATCCCTAGGCTCAATTCCAATATTTTTTTGGAATTCTCTTGCATGTGCACATGAGGTGGTTTCATGCATGCCTAAGAAATGACAAGTAACATTTTTAAGGAAAATATAATTATAAAGAATTGGGAAAAGCTAAATTTTTCTCAAGTTTCCACTTGTCGCATGATTAAGTCAATTCCTCCCTTTCATTCATGTCTTGTTTACTCATTGCCCCCATGGTGCTCCTAGGAAATCTTAATGACCCCCAAGTTCACTTTATTAATTACTTTTCTTTTATAATATTTCAAATAAAACTCAAATTGGTAGTATACTTGCGATATTTACCACATGATGACCATAACCGCTTCACAAAGCTACACCATCTCACATACTCGATGTCTTACCATCTCATGACAACCTTGGTCTTTTCTTGTGCACCTAAATTATTAATATGCACATCATGTCTTAGGGTTCATATTAGGGGTATTACATTACCCTCCCCCTTAGAAGAACATCGTCCTCCATGTACTTCACTTTCTAGTAATAGAATCATGTATTCATTTTTCAATTGTGTCCATAATGTCATCTTCTTATTTGCAACTAATATTGGTTGGTCATTATGGACATCAATGTTCAACTATTGATTTCACTACCTTGAGATACTTATAAGGCCTTGACATTTAGCATATACCCACAATAATCATGAAGGTAAATATACATATCATAACCATTTCCAAGCAAGAATAATTGTATTCGCGGGAATTAGAAATTCATAACCTAAGCATATATATTCATAACATAAGACAAAGTATGCAGATCAACCCAATATTTATCTATATAAATATATGTTTACTTCACATGGATAGCATAGGTGAGATTCAACTCATTTTCTTCTCTGACACACACAAGCCATACAATTATTCCTTGATTCAACTAGCATATATCATGAATCTATTGAAATATATGAATTCAAGTCATCTCTTCCTTGCAACCACTCACCCTTCTAGGCTCAGACATCCATTCTCTAGTAAATAGTCCCTTGGGCGATCCATGTTTTCCAAGGCTTTCTTATGCAAGAATAGTGTAGAATTATAGAGTCTTACTACTAAGGTGTCCCACCACTACAAGGAAAATACATTTTAGTGGATGTTTTTAGTGTTACAAGATTAAACAAAATTATAAAAAAAACCTCCACTATTGGTTTTGATGGAGGTTTTAAAATATTTTCACTATAACTAAAAATTTTGGGTGGCTGAAGGTGATCCAGATTATTTTTGGCACGAAATGAGAGCGGAGCGGAGATATAACACAGAAATATTCAGAGATATTGCAAGAGAGACAACAATATAACAGAGATATAGCGGAAATATAACAAGAGTCAAAGATATACAGTAATACATGATTTCTATTAATGAAAGAAATGTACAGAGACTGTAAAAATACAGAGTGAAACACTTGCTAGAATGGTGGCAGCTTATCTCTGAGAAGAGATGTGACGGCTACTCGCATTCGCAAGACGATGGTTACAATGAGGATCTGGAGGCCTTTTTACAATAATCAGGAATGCCAAAAGTCCTATACATCCAAAAACCTAACCCTGGGAGATGAAGTGCCAAAAGTCATGTGGGCCCCGTTTGGGTAAGTTGGTGCATCAACTTCCCGAGGTCGTAACTTTTGCATACGATCTCCGTTTTAGGCGTGTGATAGCTCGTTGGAAAGGTATCGTCGAGGAGATTAATTTTGGGGGCTCAATCATGCCTTTGGCTATCATTGAGAACCTCAATCTCGAAAAAAATTCATTTAGGCCCTCAAAATGGCCCCGGAAGTGAAAACCTGCTAAAAATAGTAAATTGCCAAAATGGCCAGAAAACTGTTTTGAGCCATTTGGAAAAGGTGGGTGGCCCCCGATATCCACCTGGATCAGAAGGTTCCAGTGGAGGTTTTTTTCATGGTGCCCTTAAAATGGTAAAGTGCACCAGTGTGGTAATTATGCTTACAATGCATAGGTGCACAACATATTGATAGGAACCAATGCCTTAAAATACCAACACTAAGCATTGATGCCTACTACATATTTTAATCGCCTTGGTGCATATTTTAGATATTGAAAGCACCAAGAAATTTATATCAAAATCATGCACTTGTGTGTGACATATATGATACACACTAGTGCATATTATATATGCTATGAATCCTTGGTGTGTACTTAATACATAAAAGCAACACTGCGTAGAACAACTTGCACAACATAAGTTATTGTAATGGTAATGATAATAGTAACGATAGTGGTAATGGATTCGTTAAAGAAAATGATGCATTTGTTGTTGTTAAGAGCACTAGTTCTTTTATTACAATTTTATTTTGCCGATGCATAAATGTGTATAAACCACAATGGTGCTTTTATTACATTTTTTTCGTATTGGTGCATAAATATGTATAAACTGCATCGATGTGTAAATATGTATAAATTATATTGTTTAGTTTAAATGGATATAATGCAATGATATGTTGTAGTGCTGAATTTTTCCATGTTGTGGGTATGCAAATGCAACTGTTTGTTTATTTTACAATATGTCAATTAATCATAAAAAAATCAATTTTTTTTTACAATAATATTGAATTTATATTTTAATTATTGTGTTTGGATATAATCATTGCATTAATGTGTTGTATCATCTAAACAAATATACCAACTGATTAATCATCCATATATTTAATCAACAATGCAACATTTTATGATAGTGGACAATGCAATAGAATAAGAAATTTATTTTATTATGTATGGATAAGAGACCCTTCGTTATAAAAAATGGGACAACATAAAAGGTCCATGATATTGAAAATATCAATAAATAATTGTTTTAGTTATTGGTGAAATGCCATAATCCAATTGTGACAATATGTCAACATTAAAGAACATGTCTAATTTTCACGGACGAACATTGCAAAATATACAATTTTGTAACATTCAATTTCGATGATCATCATTCATCGCTTGAACTACTATCATTGCTCGAGCTGCTTGCATGCCTCATATATTCATCACTCGGATGGCGTATTGCACTTCGATTATTTGGAATGTTTTTTGGATTGGACCGAGTTTGCATTGCACCTCTTCATGTTCCATGTACTAAAATAGAAATAAATCTTAATGATTATATCTTCATTTGTAGTATAATATACATGATTGTGTAAATAAAAAAAGTACCATAGCAACGATTGCTTCATAAATAACACACATTCTTTCAAATCCATTCCTTACGTTGTCTATAAAGATATCTTTTGTTGGCTCTACTCCATACTTTGTTTACTACAATTTTTATACGCCATGACAAAGCATATATATAACTAAAGATTTCTTGTTGTTCCATTAGTTATAAACTAAGGGAAGTAAAATAACATAGCTACTTACAACTTGTTCAATTATCCGTTGATACTCTAACATATAATCACAAGCTATACATAATCCAATGTCAATCAAATGTTCAAATGTCTCTTCTTTGTATTTTAGCATTTGTTGGAAAACATCCATGAATGGTTGTAAATAAATTAAAATATACACATGACAACAAATATGAAATCTTAAGTAAGGAAAATGCATTAACTACTCACAAACTTTGTGATCAACCCTTTTCTGCCTTGCCATATCGTCTTATGTGTTGAATGGATTTCATTTTCTTTTCTTAAATTAATATTTCATTTGATAGTTAAAATCCTTATACATAGAACAAGATCATTGAATACACATTTGATGCATGTTGTTGTTGGGATGGTTCCTCTTGTGATGAAATTATACTCATTTCTTTGACTATCTCCTTGTACATTTTTTTTGACATCCCTATTAGCATTTTTCGTATATCACGTTGATCATCCTTTAGGATTTGATCCATCTTCTTGAAAAATGAAAAAAAAAAACAATAAAAAATCGATCAATATTTATACGAAAATAAAAATAGAAAAAATATTAATTTGGTAATTTTTTGGGCTAGCATATGCATATAAAGAAAAACATGTTTAGCAATAATGCTTTTTAAATGATTTTTTTTGTTATTGTTTGTTTTTTCTATTGCAAATCGCACAAGTGTCATTGACCATTGCTCCAAAAATGCTTGTTGTAGTTTATGTATACACTGATTCTTGGAGTCATTGGATTGATTTTTTACTATGAATGGAAAGAATGTCTATACAGTATTTCCACTATATCCCTCACCGTTTTATAAAGGTTTCCCCCTCTCTCATTAACTTCCAACACCTCTCCTTATGAATTGAGGACAAATTCATCATCCTGAAGTTTACATCCTTCATAATTTTTATTTTCTTAGGATGACCTTCTATTCCCTTGTTGTCGGTCCTTGCACAACATTCAAAGAATGAAAAATCAAATGTTTGAAACATATTAGTGACTATTGTTAAGAAGTAAATTTATGATAAAAAGCCAAAGAAAAACTTGATATTGATCACCTTTTGATCCACCTAATTCCTCTCTTTTCAACATTTTCATAAAATTTTTACGCTCTTTTCCACTCAGATTCCAAAAAATCTTTTGAAGTTTCTTCATTTTTTTTCTTTGCATGACACAGATTATCTAATTCACATAATTTAAACCTATAGATAATTCAAATACAACACTTTTATATTAAAATTTAAAAGAACTTGCCATGTTATGTTCTTGAGATGTGCTTCTCTCACCCTCATTGTTACAAGTGTTTTTCCCTAATATTTTGTCATCTATTTTTTATTAATAAAATCCCTGCATAATGAAATACACAAATTATGAAATATGTTTTACAAACTAAGTAAATAATTTTAGGCTAAAACTGTTTTCAACTTAGGCAGTGTGTACAATATATTATCACACACATATGCGCTTAATATAGTCTTAAGCACCAATGCGTCGTCATAGTAAAGTGCGCACTGGTTAATCGAGAATGTTTATTAATAAAATTGGCAAAATGGCATGCTTAATACAATATTTCACACCGATGAATCATTTATGTATATTGCACACCGCTAAAGCTAGAAATGTTTTTAAAAAGCCACACCGAGCAATAAGCTCTTAATTAAAAATGCACCGGTGTGTTGTTACTATACAATGCACACCATGAACTGCAAAATCATTTAAAAAAAACCCGACAATGACATGGTTTGGAATCCAATGCAATGAGTAGTCCCAATCCAACTGATACCCAAAGCCCTACATACATGTACACAAAGCCAATAAATATTCCTTGCCTAGAAAAATTTTCATTGTGGGAGTTTGTAACAACATAAAGAAAAGAGAAGCAACAATAAAACTAGGGTTTGAAACATTGAAGATAGCTCTGAATCAATAAAGGATAAATTTCAGATGAATAGAATGAAGTTACATACCTTAATTTTCTCCTCTACAGGTTTGTATTTGACCTACAATAATCCCCACAACACCATTACATAACTCAATTTTCCTTCCACAATGATTCCATTTTATATTTTGTTTGCTACATTTTGATTTGAAACATGTCATGAATGGTAATGGATGAGTGAATAATGGTTTCCAAATTTCACTATTGTAAGAGTACACAACCTCTATTTTGATTGAGGTATAATTTTCATGTAGAGTAGTATTTTACAGTCTAATAGTGAAAAGAGGAGACACATTATTTTTCTTATTCTGCAATTAGCATCCATTCTAATGAAATAGACATGGCATATGCCTACCATTTATGAATCATATGGTATAAGAGTAGGTTCATCAAAGACCTTGAAGCAACTGCCATGGGAAAAACCTTGAAAGGGAGAAGCTGGAAGAGTTGAGATACTTCAACAAGAATATCCAAGAGGAAAGTAGAATGAGGATGAGCTAGAAAAAGAACTTGCCAAATTCCAGGAATCCTTCACTACCATGAGGGAAACATTAGACAAGAGCAGATTGAAATTCTTGCAACTGAGGGAGAAATTCACTCAGTTGGATTTGGAAGAGAAGGAAGAGGCCTTGAAAGAGCTATAAGCAGATATCCAAGAGACCAAACAAGCCCCTTATGTTGGCACTACAAAATATAGAAAAATTACGAAGTGAATCATGGTAAACTAACCTTCCACGACTCTTCCTCAAGATACCTTTGGTGATTTTGAAAATCACACTAGAGGCATAGGTTCCAAGATCATGAGGAAAATGGGATATGATGGCCAAGGGCTAGGAAAGGAAGGCCAATATATTTTGATCCCCATTATATCTCAACAAATGCCCAAGTGTGAAGGCCTAGGATTAAGTGGAGAAGAAGCCAACATAATTTTATCTCAAACCACCTTCGTCAAGGAAAGAGGAACCAAAAAAATAAGCCATAATTATTTCTTTCCTTACTTTAATATCAAATAATGAATTTTCCAGATCTTCGAAGTCCATCAAAAGTTGATGAAGGATGTCCTCAACATCTTCATTTTTATTTACATAATTGACTACCAACTTTCAACCTCTGTTTCTGAATATTTAGTAAAGTTGTTGAACTTCTCAGCTGATGTAATCTTCAATGAGTCCAACTTCACTTCGAATTGTTCTTTTGACATAAATATAGAGTTCAATATTATAAGTGGGTCCTCCACATTTCCAGTTGACCCAACTAAATCCAATTCAATTGATTTCAAATATAATTATCCTCTTTTCACACATATAGTATCACACTAAACTATCAGGTCTTTTAAACTCTTTATTCTCTTTAATCAACAGGCCTTGAGTTGTTTTATATATATTGCGGAAGGAAAATCCTTTTCTTTCCTCTAGAACTCGCTAACACTTGAAACTTTTGCAAAAAAGGTAGAAATGGCCCCTTTGTAAAATTCATCATCATTTTCAAGATTAGCCTAAAGATATTGCCTGAAATTTGTCATTCTTGAACCTAAGGAAGCAAAAATTGTTGCCAGTTCCCATGTTTCAAGAACAAGGGACATTCTCTTTTGGATATGTTCTCTGACATACTTCCTAATGGAAATGAGTAGACTTGACGTTCCTTTTAGTCTGGAGCTGGATTCCAATTTTCCCTGAAGACTTCTCCCGTGGCAATTGGATTGACAAATAATGGTGGGGGCATTAAAGAACTTTCTAATTATTTAATTCTGTATTTTAAAACAACATTCTCGTTCTCTATATCTCCAATTGAAATTTTTAGGGCTTCTTCCGTGCCTTCATGAACTTGTACAATTTTGGAGGGTAGAACTGCATTGAAGTTGAGTTCTAAGTTCAATTTTCCTTGAATCTTCTTATTTTTTGCATTGATTTTCTCAATAACCAATTTTCTCAAGTATTTTTATCAAACATGGCACTGTGCAGGGTCAAATATTCCTCTTCAAATACGATTGGCTCTTGGGTGGCCAATTCTATTGTAATTGCTCTTCTCTCTTGAATCCTTTGTTATTCATTTGGAAATTTGATATCTTCAATATTTACATCAAAATCCATGTCTTCCATAATGATTTCTTCTTTAGGTATGCCCTCACTTTCTCCTTCTTTATTTGTTCATCTTTTCCTTTTGCTAGTGACTGAGAGTTTGTGTGGTGTTTCTAGATTTCCCTTGGGAGGGTTTTGTCCACCTCCATCATAGGAATTATCTATCGATGACTTCCTTTGCTCTTGAACTGCAGACTAGGGTTTTCCTTTGGGTAGGCTACTTTTTTGATAAATATTAGGAGACCATGAACTACTCTTGTTCATGAATCTTCCTTGCTGTCTATGTTGATCGGTTGTATTGATAACTGTTTCAATATCCTCTCACCTTTTCTCATCAAGTAACAATTGGGGGTTTTGGCTATCACCCTTTTCTTCTCCAAACAAAAATGTATTAGCAAACGATACATTGTACCATGCATATGTCATGTAATTGAGTAGGGTCAAAAACCTTGATTTCATTTCCTTTCTTAAGATTGAATGGATCAAACTGAGCTAATATTTCATTGATGTGTGTAATGCTTTTCACCATTATCTCCGCAATTTTCCACGGCAGAGGAATGAACCGATTTTCCTCTTCTCGTTAAAGAAATGGGCCCAAAATTTATACTGCTTACATACTTCAACAAAAAATATCTTATCTAAAACATAATATGGTAGATATGAGGGTTTCTCACAAGAAAAATAAATCCTGATAACATTGAAATTATCCATTGCTTCAAAGATTCTTCTCTTATCTAAGAAGAATGCTGCTTCTAGAGACAATCTAGATGTACTTGGTCCATGAATAAGTTTTTTGAAAGAGGAAATGAATTCTTTATTTACTCAAGAAGTGGTATGTGTCCTTCTGTTTCCAAAGAGTCGTATACCACATTTGAACAGGTTCAAGTTTACTATTGACCTTCTTAGCCAAAGGAAAGCCTTTGAAGACATGACAATATTTAATGGAAAATATCAAATACGAGGACATGTAAAACCTTTTACTCTTTTGAAATTTCCCAACTTAAATGATAATTCGCTGGAAATAATATTTTCCTAGTCAAACATTGTGTTTTTATGAATTGAAAAGTAAAATATATATAGAGTGAGCCTGGGAACAATAGGCATAGACTCTTGTACATCTACTCTAGCGAATAACCACGCCATTTCTCGATATGGATTTTTTTAATGTACTGACTTGAATGCTTGAAAGGTCCTTTGGAATAATTGTTGTGTCTTCAAGATATTCTCGTAGAAGCTCAAATTCATCATTCTTTGTCTTCAAAAAGTCTTCATCTTGGGAACTTTTGAAAGACATCGTCGCCTCTAGGAGTCTAAGCATCCTCTTAAAAACAAAAGGGGATAAGGAAATAAGAGACTCCCCTTGCAACTGAATTATTTTTTGATTCTTTTCAAATTTATCAATGCACCAAGAAATCAACTCCTTGAAATTGTAGACTTCTGGAACACATCCTTCCAGAGCAATTCTTGATGTCCAAATCTGGTTTGAACTCTTCTTTGGAATCGGTAATGAAGAGTAATGTCTGTATGCCAGTGATCACTTAAATCTTTGGTCTTCTCATCCAATTAGGTTGATGGTATCTCCATAAAACTATTCCTTTCTCTAATCCATAGAACTATTCCTTTCTCTAGGTTGTCATACTTAATCAAGGTGACATTATAGTTGTTTTTAAAATGTTATTATCAAAATACACCTATTTATCTTAATACACTTTTGGGGATCTTGACTCAAGAATTGTTAATAAGAATTAATATTAAAATTAAAGAGGAGTTGTCTTGATAAGATCACCATTAATAATGGCTTTTAACACTTAACCAATTTTAGTCATTTTCGGGAAAAGTGTATTAAATATACATTGGGGAATGTGACAAGACATAGACAATTGTGGGGTGGAAAACAATCGAGATGGTAGAACGATGGGGTAATGGAATGGCAGGGTGAGAGCATGGTGGGATCGCGGGGTCAAGAGCATATGGAAGAATTATAAGAATTATCGTAGACCTGCGGTAAGTAAGACTTGGGAAAAAGAGACTAAGTATCAAGACTATATATAAAAAGTGTATTGAGATGGCGAGGTCGCGGGTGTGAATAAGACGATTGGGGAAGTAACATAGATCCATGGTGAATCATTCTTTTCAAAAAGTTTCTAAGTATAAGTGCAAACTGGGGCCTGCAGAATTTAATTGTGTATTTTGTGGATCACGGAAGTTTGAACAAGACTAGGTGAACCCGCCATGACCTTGAAAATTTTCCAAGTGTGGAAAAAAATTGAAAAGAAAATACAAGAGAGATTGCATAAGATTTAACACATTTGAGGATTAACAATGATAAAATATCGATCACGAACATTTCCAAAGTATTCACATCTGGGGCAATAATTATGCATCAAATTGTAGAACCGTGCTCTCCACGGTTCTATGGATATAGTTCTGCATTCAAACAATATCCAAGTACTTTGTACATGCTTGATACATAACATTATATTAGAATAATCTTTGTATATAATCCAAGGTTCCCAAACAACTATGTACCTCTGACCAAAAAATAGTCATAAGTAATAGCACCGGTATACATCTTGGGAGACTCTAAAATACCACACATTTGACTTATTATTATTAGAGTTGACCCACCTATCTCATATATACTCATAAATCGGACTGACTTTGATATATCTAAATAGACAATCAAAACACAAACACATTGTACAATTTTTATAGACCAAAACCCATTGAAATCCTTCAGGTGGAGGATATGGTGGATGGAAAGTTGGATTTCTGGAACTCGAACATGTCCTCCGAGTAAATTGAGGTGAGAATCGACCTTGAGACCTCTTTTTACATATTTCCTTTCATTTACATGGCACTTGCCAATCGGTTTACACTTCTGCGGGCTGCTCAAGTAACTTGTTATTATTTAATATACTTTTGATATGCTTCAGATCAGTTCCGTCTGTGAAATGTATAGGTTTTAGTAAAATTCCAAATCTTTTAATCCCATTTTTTACAGCTAGAATCTCTTTGTTAGAGGATGGATAATTTATTTTTCGTCCTTTGAAGCAACCTGAAGTATACATACAGACTCTCTCTCTCTCAGTATGATTCTGAAACAATACCCCTGCCCAAACCTCATCAAATGCATAAATTTCTAATATGAATGGAAAATCTAAATCTGGCAGATGCAAACTAGACAAGTTCTGAACCTTTTGTTTTATAATTTGAGCTGCCTTAGTCATTTTGTCACTCCAAGGGATTTTAGATTTTAATCTATGTTACAAGAATTTTACATCCTTTTCCTGATTCTCATAGAATTTCGTGATATAATTTAGGCTTCCTAGAAACCTTTGTAATTTCTTTCTATCCAGAACTTGATTATGAAATTCACTTAGTGTCTTGAGAACATGATCCTAGAGTTCTACTTTTCCTCTAGCCAGGATATATAAGCAATTCCATGCTTATATATCCTGTCATATATTTGTTTGAAGATGCTGCTTATGCTGATTCATATCAATGGAAAACGCAAGCAGATCATCAATATAAACAATGACAAAATCTAAATCTCTAAACACATCTTCCATTCTTTTATCAAATTCAGACAGGGCATTCTTTAAGCCAATTGGCATGACTTTCCATTGGTACTGGCCATGTGGTACCACAAATGCAATTTTATACCTATCTAAAGGTTTGATCCCAATTTTCCAAAATCCACTTTTCAATTCAAATTTATTGAATATATTGTTAGAACCAATTTTGGAAAAATACATCCTTAGAAGGCAAGGGATATATAATAGGAATTAAAGCTTTATTTACAGCTCTGTAATTTATGACCATCCTTGGTTTACCTCTCTTTTGTTTAGAGTGTTTATTAATGTAGAAAGCAGGACCAACCCAAGGACTTTTGTTTGATTCTATTAGTTTTTTGCTCAAAATATCTGCAATTTATTTCTTATCATACTCAAGCTATATTGGCGACATTTGATTGGAAGATGCCTTTTGTGGAGCTCCCTGGTAATTTTCCTTGTATGGTAAATCAACGAAATATTGCCCCTTCATCTGGAATGCATTTGGATAATTAGAAGTGCAATCCTATTCAATTTTATTTTTATTTCTTCTGTACATTCCAGACCATGAAGTTCTACACGTTTGATGATTTTATTAAATTTTCAAATTTCTCAATAGACGTATCAATTTCATCAGGAGAATTCTTTTGAACTTTGCTGACATAGACATTTTTAGAAGGAGGAGTAAATTTTACTCCTTAATGTGGAATGAAACTGTATCTGTATCAACATTCATGGCAAAATGTTTATTTACAAAATCTTGGCCGAACAAAAATATCAAACCCAGTGTCAAAACAATACAAATTGACAAAAGTTTTGTGCCCATTTAATAATATATGAAAATCAGGGGCAAATCCTTTTATTGGCATTCTGGTGTTGTTGATTGCTCGAAAGGATAGTTGAATTGGCTTCCAATAGTATGAAGGAATGACACCATATTTGGAACATGATGTCATGGATCCTATATCTATTTGAGCATCTAGGGTGTACTGATTGTATCCAGAGACTTTAATATCAATGCTAATGATCACCCTATCATCTAATCCATTATATCGAGGTTCTAAGACTATGACAGATTGATCCTCTAGAATTAATGACAATGATTGTTCTTCTATAATATTTGTTTGAGAAGGGCCAAACAATTTAGACAAACCTTGTTCTAATTGCTCATCTTGTGCTTCTTCTATTTGCATATTCAACTCAACTAGTCTTTTCTTATCTTCATTTATAGAAATAAGGATTTCTTTGATCAATTCTTTTTTCTGTTTAATACTTTCTTCTTTATCTTTGATTTATTTCTGAATCATTTCTTTGGAGCTAAACCGAGAGAAGTATTCTATACTAACAGAATCACTAGGTGAGTCTAGGACAGATACATGATTCTTGTTAGCACAGAAATTTCTTTGATGCGAGAACAAAGGTTCTATTTCTTTAGTTTTTCTTAGACTTCTACTTTGTGGTTCTACAATCTCAGTATCAATAGGATAATAATGCTATAAACTCACCACGTTGGGCTGCATGATAGTCTTGTACCGATACTGGAGGTTGGTAAGCTAGGTATGCAGATGTTGAGCAAGCCAAAAATCACTAAGAATCAGTGAATAAAGACGAGCTTGGATAACAAAAGTTTGATCCTATAATTGTGAAGGAGAAGGATCCAAAGAGAACATTTTTATTTCAAGAATTGAAAGAAATTCAGTAGCTTCTTCAGAAGAATCAGAGTCAGACGTATGAATTTTATGTACAACAAGAAGAGGAGGAGTATCGATATTAGACTTAAAGGATGTATCAATGACTGAAAGGTATTCAGCATCTGAATGAGGTTGAGACACTTGATCCCAATCCACAAGATCATAAAATTAAGTAAATAGATCCATTAATTTAGTTTGGTGTATGTTCTTACCTTGCACAAGACACTGATTAGCCCAGTGACCAGGATTATGGAAAATATATCTAGAATATTTTTTGGCAGGAGTATTTCTCTTCTTGAAATAAGTTTTCTTAGGTTTGGAGTCCTTATTGACAAACCCACGAGACCTTATAAATTTGTACCTAGGAACAAATTCATGATAATTACATTGTTTACAATTGTAATCTTTCCCACATTTTTGTTTCCTAGATTTATATTTATTGCACCCAAAATGGTAAGTCACGGCATAAATATCACAAACATTATGATCAAACCCAAGATGTTTTCTGACCGACTTAGTCGTCTTCCTACGCATACATTCTTTCTGAAGGGTCTTGACAATGTGTTCCTGCAAGCCTGCTAAAGACAATTCTTCTATCTGGATCTCTTCGGCCTCAAATATTTTCTTTGACAAGATCAGGAACACGACCTAGAATGGCAGACATATATTTTCTAAGGTAAGCTACATTATCAAGATTAGGTGTTTTATACAATAGATCTTATATAGTGCAAAATAACTCAGGAATTTATTTGAACTTACACAGTCTTTGGATCATAAACATATATGGAATGGGGATGATTTTAGGGGTTAAATTTTCCTCATGGGTTAATTTTCCATGGTTTTTCTAAAAACTAGATTCATTATTTTAAAAATGATTCGCCCAAATTCTATAGGATAAAATTATTTTACCTTACCAAATTTTATAAAAACTATATAAAATACTTATAAATTTGAATATTTAAAAAAAAATATCACCAAACATTTATAGTTGACATATGAAGGATTAGTAATATTCGCTAAAATCATCCCTAAAATAATCAATGTATATAAGATTTACCATAAAATTCATGGACTATTGCCTTAGTGATCTCTTCCATTGGTTTTTCACTTTCCATAATAGAAATTTGATCATCTTCTTGTAATCTATCCCACCACAGTTCCAAGTTCCCTATAAACCCCCAAGTTAATCTTAGTGCTCCCCAACTTACATGGTTTCTATATATTGAATTTTGTAATTTTTCCCATGCAGACCACTTTTGAACCAGCATCGTTATTTAATGTTGTGATCTACAATTCAAATTTGTTTTAAGGTCTGGATCTATATTTTCTCTGTTGAAACTAGAAAAATTTTCAGAGTCAATAGGATCATAGGGAACTTCATAGGGAACTTTCTTACTAGATGCATATTTGGAGTTACACCATTTTTTCCAAAACATAATGGTTTCCCATCGATGTCATCCTAAACATTTCTAGGAATATTAGAGTGCTTTGTACCATAACTATCAGGTTCTGTTTTAACAACTTTTATTTTTGGAAATTTTCTTGTGCTAATTTAATAACACTCAATTCTTTGGATTTTTGGGATAGACCCTTCCATTCCTTTGAGTAAGAAATTTCTTTTCTCTTTTTCCCTTGGATTTGGTACTAATTTAATAATACTCTCAATTCTTTGGATTTTTGGGATAGACCCTTCCATTCCTTTGAATAAGAATTTTTTTTCTCTTTTTCCTTGGATTTGATACTAAAGAAATGGAAGGTTTGTTGTTCAGATTCCTGCAATGACATAAGAGGAGATGTTGGTTCTTCTTTCTTCAAACTGGTTCTCAGATCTTTGACCACTTCCATGATCACATCCAGTTTTCTATTAATCTCCTATAATTCTGTACCTCACAAGGATGTTCTTCTATCTAATTCATCAAGGTCAATGTTGCTAGAAACACGAGCTTTTGTCTACATAATATCTTGTGGTATATCATCAATATTCTGAGCTATGCAAACTGCTTGATAATTAGAATAATTTTGAATCCTTACTACGTCCCGAGGATTCTCATCAGAAGTTTTCCTATAATGTATGAAGTTTAAGTCTACTACTAGACTTCCATATTTGAATTTTGGGGCATAATTACCTAGACCAAGTGATCTATCCAATAATGGACTCTTCTCTTGTCCTCCTACAAATTCCTTTTCCCAAGACAACAGATACCTCATGAGTTTCATTTCTTTGGGAGTAATGATCTATAGGCAATTAGGACAATATGTTTTCTATCCAATGTGCTCACTACCAAAGGATTTAGTAGAAACCATTTTTCCCTAGAATTTTTCAAATTATCCCAGTTCAAAGATTGTGGCTGAAGGAGTTGCATCACAGAACTTACATAAAGCATGTCTATATTTGTGTTTAGAAATATGATCATATAATTCTTTGTGATTTGATGTACTAATTCTTCTGGAGGAATCTCTTCTTTCATTCAATAAATTTTCAATAGGTCTCCTTGGATCAATCCGTGCACTTTCAGATCTGCCAAGTTTCAGAACAGAGCCTCTTGGTGTATTTTGGATAGTGAGCATTTTTGGCTTAGATGGTGGCAAACATTTTTTACTTAATGGAATATAATGGGAATTCCACTCATCCGGTAATGTAAGAGTAGTAAAACCTAGTACTAAATGTGTGACATTTCCCAGACCAATGACCATGCCTTCTCGTGTTTCTCTGGTTACTATATTTGGATTCAATGAAGGCATTGTGGTAGAAACAAATCTCAGATAGACAATGGTTTGCAATTGGGAAATATATGAACATTCAGACATATCTAACCCGGTGAGATGAACATAATCTTG